>JAMXBB010000007.1:74937062-75039587 GCA_024138015.1 Lumnitzera littorea
ATAAAGAAATAACACATTAAATTGTTTTTAGAATGAACTATGAAAGTTTGATTCCGACTAGCGGGTATGTAGGCATATCTGAGACGACGTAAAATTTGTAAAAACTTTAGTTTTCTATTTTTTTTTTAAATTATAAAAAAGTGTGATTTTGAAAATACAATCTAATTTCGAAAAATTAGTAATAGTATCTATAAAGGTTTAATAGATTAGCCTTGAACTCAATAAATCTAATTTTTTGAATTATTTTTAAAAAGTTTTTAAAATGTAGACTAGTAGTTAAATTATAATCGATCTATCCAATTGGTTCGGTTTTACCGAGTGGCGAGTTCAAAATTTTCAAAATAAAGAAATTGGGTTTCTTTTAACTTTATTGAATTAGTTTAAAAGTATTTTGAATTATAATTATCTTATTAACCATTAGTATCCCTTAAATTTATATTCAATTATTTCCAAACATAATATGATTCTTTTGCATTATTTTGTCATTTATGTATTAAATAACTTTCAACTAATGAATTCATAAAAATAAGAAATGGTACAACAATAACTTAATTGTCATTTTATTTTATATTTAATGAAATTAGCACTAATTAATGACTAAAATATATTTACTTTTCAAATAAAAAAATGACTGTTATACTTATGATGAACATATAAGTTTTTGATCAAAAATATTTCCTTTAATTACCATAAAATGCTATTAATACTATCTTATTTTTTTATAACAAACTTTTGCTAATTATATTTTATTAATGACAATTTATGGCTATTATAGTTACCGTAGATATATGGTATAATAAACTAAACTTGTACAATATATACTACATTTGCATAATATATTATATACATTGTTATTAATTATCACCATACAAATGCTTTTTCTTAAATGGAAAGAAGACATTACTTTATAAATTGTTGAGATTTTTTTTTTCCTTGCCAATACAAATTGTTGAATTGAAAGTTTAGAAAGTAAAAAAACTTACTTATCTATATAAATTTAGTAGGTTTCTGCAATTGTTGCAATTTTTTTTAATGAAAAATGTTAAAAGATCTAATTTTACAAACTGTTAAAAGTTTAAAGATTAAAGAAACTCACTTTGAAAATTTGTGATGAATTGCGTTAAAGTGAAAGTTTAGAAAGGAAGGAGCTAAAAAAACACACACAATAATAATAGTAAAAAGGGTAACACGCACGGATGCAAAGCTTATCTTTGTAGCTTGTAACCGGACCAAGCTTATCTCAGTAGCAGAAACGTCTCAAATTCACAGAGCTCGCGGTGAGTGTAGGCGTGTAATGTAGAGAGCAATGACGAACAGAGCCGTATTCTATGTTAAGCCTCAGGACCAAAACCTCCTGGCATAGCGTATCATTCAGGTTCGAGTACTTCGAAAACTCATAGTCATTTTTAACCATTGACATATCACTCGCTTTGATGCATACAATGTCCACCAGTTTTGTAAAAGCTCAAGCCTTTACATCCAATATGAGATTTTCACTTAAACCCGGTTGTTTAAAGCCATACTCCAATTCAAATCCCCAGTTTTCTTCATCTGGGTCACTGTTAAAACCCCATATAAACCCTAAGCCCTACAACTATGCCCAATCATCAACTGGGATTTGGAATGAATCTTCCTTAGTTTTGAATGATTTAGGAAACTTAAGATTAGTCTCAAAAGGGATTGGGCTTAGAGGCTCTTTTCAGGTTGGCACTGTAGGAAAAGGTAGAAACATTTCAGGTTCGGGTTTTCGAAAGGTTGGTGAAGGGAGGAGTGGTAGTAGTTTAGGAGCTGAAAAGGCCCTGCCTTGGCTGGCTTCAAACAGAGTTGACGGAGTGAAAGCAATGGAAAAAGAGAGTAGGAATTCATCCTGGCAGCACTCGGCAAAGATGCTATTGGAGAAGGAAGTAGGAAGTGGAACTAGCCATTCGTCGTGGGAGGAGTCCTCAAGGAATTCCAATGAAAGAAAGGGAGTGTCAAGTGTGAGTAGTGGAAGTAAGAGAGGAGAGAGAGGTATAGTGGAGGATAGACGAAATTGGTATGAAATGAGGAATGATGATGTGGAAATAGCGGAGGATGAAGAGGGAGAGGTGGAAGTTGATGATCCACGGTGGGATAAGATAAGGAATAGGTTTGGGAGAATGGTAAATGCAAAACCTGGGAGAGAGAAACCAGAAGTTCTCAGGTGGAATAAGCAGGAAAGTTGGGGTAAGAAGATGTGGAAAGAGGTGACTGAGTCTAGTACTCCGAAGCTGGTTGGGGAAGGAGTTTATGGGGTTGGTCCTGTTTTGGCTGCCTTATCAGCTGCAAGAAGAGAATTTTATACACTCTATGTGCAAGAAGGTTTGGATTTGAGTAGCAACAATAAGAAAAAGAAGGATAAGAAGGGGTTTGAGAGAATTCTTAGGATGGCTGAAAAAATTGGGTTAAGCATAAAGGAAACATCAAAGCATGATTTAAACATGGTTGTAGACAACCGTCCTCATCAAGGTCTTGTTTTGGATGCTTCTCCTCTAGAAATGGTGAAAATAAAGGAACTGGATCCTGTGTCCATTGAGGAAGACACAGGATCCCTTTGGGTTGCTTTGGATGAGGTGACAGATCCACAGAATTTGGGGGCTATTATTCGGTCTGCCTATTTTTTTGGAGCAACGGGTGTAGTTTTGTGTGCTAAAAATTCAGCTCCATTAAGCGGTGTTGTGAGCAAGGCAAGTGCGGGTTCTTTGGAGTTAATGGAGCTTCAGTATTGCAAGAATATGATGCAATTTCTGACATCTTCTTCAGAAAATGGTTGGAGAGTTCTTGGAGGCTCAGTTGCTCCAAAATCAATTCCCCTAAATGAGGTTTCACCTGGTGAGCCAACGATTCTTGTTTTGGGCAGTGAAGGCACTGGGCTGCGGCCTTTGGTGGAGAGATCATGTACTCAGTTGATCAGGATCCCTGGGAATGTCCCTGTAGATGTAAGTGCCGAAGATATAGGTGATGTTGAAAGTACAGGGACAAATAACTTGGGCAAAGATTTTCGATCCTTTTTAGCTGTTGAGAGCTTGAATGTCAGTGTTGCAGCTGGTGTGTTGCTTCATCATTTGATAGGAAATAAGTGCAACAAAGGTCAAAACATGGGTGATAGGTTGGTATGAGATTTCACATTTATCTAGAGAACTTGATGTATCATGTCTAACTCCATTATGTGTGGTGAGTCTCTTGGCTGCTTTTATAAAGAATGTAAGAAAGTATCCATTTCCCATTTTCATGTCATATGGCATCAGTTCTCTATCCACCCTTGAGTTACTTTTTATTTTTACAAAGCACCACCCTCTTCCCACTCCTCTTAGGGCAAGCTGGCAGATAAGTCCATCGGTCTGGATAATTTCTTGAAGACTTGTCTCTGAAAGGGCTTCTGTTCCTAATGTATTTTTGTTTGAAGCGTTATAGGTCTAAGATCAAATATTTTATGTACATTGGAGTATATTATAAGTTTCATTGTAGGTTGAACGCATTGTTCTAAATGGAAGTTTCTAGCAAATGGAGTCTTGAACTAGCTGCTGCTTGTGAATTACGGAAGGAGATCAACTTTGAATCTCCTGTCCTTGGTGGGCTTAGTGGGCTTTGCACCATCCTCTTCCCACTCTTCTAAGGGCAATCTGGCAGATAAGTTTGTTTGTCTGGATATTTGATTGAAGACTTGGCTTCTGAAACGGCTTCTGCTCCTAATATGTTTTTGGCTGCGATGCTACAGGTCTAAGATTAAGTATTTTATGTACACTTTAGTATACTATAAGTTTTTTTGTTGGTTGAGTGCTTTGTTCTTAGTGAAAGTGTATCTTATCCTTGGCGGGCTTAGCCCCTATTGTGTGCAGGCCATCAGTTTTAGCTGCAGGTGATTGGCTTGTTTGATTTCTCAGAAATGTAAAAGGGTGACATGTGCAAAAAGTCGGCACCATTGAATTAATGGGAAAAAGAGAAACAGCCTTTTCGGTTCATGAAATCACAAGTGTGTACTTTGTATCAGCCTCTTTTCTAGTGCATGAAGTTTTTTCTTATCCTTGAAATTTCCAGCACAGAAAAAGAAATCCAACCTTCTGTTGGAGCTGTGTTTCCAACTTAGAACTATAAAAACAAGTTTCTGATCTGAATTTTGCTTCTATCTTTCTGTAAGTGATGGCAAAAGTACTATACATGGACTTATACTTGAAAAATTTTCAACATCTAGAAGTAAAGCTGGAAACTTAATTGTCTTTTAATTGCATTTGAGGTTCCTTCACAGAAATATAGCCATTGATAAATTCTGTAAACTGTGTATCAACTGGGAAAATTGGAGATTACTGCATATGCTTCTAATTATTTGTGCTGTTGCATACAAGCAATGAAGTTCATTTTTACAATGTTGATTCCTTTTTCTACATTCCTATGGCAGATGTGTTTTTGTGGCAGTAACTCTTGTCTTCACCCTAGTGATTTCAATCATTTTATTGGTAACAGTTCTTTATTTTTTTTGGGTTGGGGTGGGGGGGGTGGGGGGTGTGGTGCGGGTGAGGTGGGGGGGAATCATTAAATATTCCATCTCTACCTTATATCCTCCAGTTTTTCCCTTATTGAAAAATTGTGTATATAGGCTTCCTCTATTTCAGTTATTAATAGAGTGCTTTCTCTGTAAGGCTGTAATTGTTCTAGTCATTGGACTGGTTGATTCGGATTCATGGTCTCTTGAACTTGAAAGTTAAGAAATGAAACTTGTGTAAGTTTTTAAAATCTTGCAGCTCCTGTATTGCATGTTTGTTAGGTTTTGCATCATGCAGATAGAAGTCTTTTGTCTATAACAACTTAGTAGGTGTTTTTTTAACTATGCAAATAGCAACTCCAACAATTATAGTTACGCATCATTCTCATGTCAGGATGATAACATAGTTTAAATTTCAAAGTGCATGGCTGTTGGTCTTTTGATTGCTGCTCATCTTCTAATACTCGGGGGTTTTTTTTTTTTTATTATTATCATTATTTTTTTAATAGGTTTATATATGTGTATTGAAGTTTTATGTCAAATTTTCTGGCATGCTATGAAGCTTTTCCATGGCTAAATCCTTACTAGTTTGCCCTTCAAGCATAATAAGGTCATGTGGCTGTTACATATATGATGAAGATAAACCCTGGATGCTTAGATGCAAAAGTAGTGTTCACTTTCTCTATCATGAAGTATCATAACTCCAACTTCTGTCTTGAAATGTTATGTCAAAGGCTACTGCAATTCCACCCCCACCCCCCCACAACTAAGCGCCCGTGGGCCTCCACCCCCTCCCCTCCCTCCCTCATGTTTTTCCCTTGCTGGCTGTAAATTGGGTGCAGTGGTCCTTTCAGGACTCATGGTATCAAGACTGTTAGGCTCATAATTTGATGATTTGAAGCAGTTTGCTTAGTTTTTGCCACTCACATCTGCCATGGTGCTGTGGAAAAAGTAAAAATCACTCAACGCTAGCATGTTGCTATTTGGGAATCTTGTTTTACAGTTCTGCCTCTAAGCCAGCTGACTAATCTAGGGACTGTCAAATACTAGCAGACTAGAAAGAGTGCAATGTGATTATTCCCTTTGTGAACTGAGAGAATAAAGCCTGTACAAAAATAAAAAAGCCGAAACTTTTGCATATAATGGTGTTTGCTGGTATCGCATAGCTGATTTTTAATTGATCCTCTGAATATCCTGTGCCAAAAGAAGATAAATGTGTAGTTGATAGAGGGATTCATTGTTTGCTCGTTGGAAATGTATTTGATTACCATATACTTGTCGGTGTTTTCCATAGTTATCAAAATTGCGATATTACTGTCCATTTTAATACATAAAATAGGTAGAAAAGTATAAAATTCATAAAATTATAAATTTTTAGAATCGTATATGAAAGTTTATAATTTAACGAAAGGTTTGTACATAAATAATTTTATATTTATTTTAATTAAGAAAAATATCATTAAATCATAAATTGGTAAAATTGTATTTTTGATTTGCAATTTTAACGACTATGGTGTTCTTTGGACTTCTTTCTTTGATTGTTTCTTCTTACCATCCATCTAGTCTATTTTTAGGTTTTTCCCTTGCAACTTGTAGGGGGAATTACGTATCTTGAATCACGATGAAACAAATCCAATTGAACACACCAAAAATGCACGAGCCAGTAACCATGAAATTCTCTGACAGAATCTTATGATCAGACATCACTGAACATGCGGTTAATTGGAATAAAGTTAAGGTAAGATTTTCTTTGGAGGCAGTGTGACTTTGTTTAATTTTATTGCTTTTGCGTCTTTGTATGCAGACTGCAGTTACCTTTTAGTATATTTAGACGAATACTTCCAGTTTCTAGGACTCGGACCATGTTTATGGAACTTCGTTCCTAGTCCTTGTTGTCCACCCCAATGCTCGTTTTTGGATCTTGTATGCTTTACATTTTCATCTTGGGGAAGTGGTTGTTAGAAAAACAAAAACACATACCCGACTGAAGTGCATTTAAATTAATGGTAATGTCTTACATGGGTGATCGAGTGACTTTCAGATGATATTTCTAGCCCCCATTTATCAAGATTCTCATCTGAACTGGTTTAGTGCGCATGCGGCTAAAAAATTGCCTATGCATTACTCCAATCCAAATCCTTTGGAGTTCTGATAATACCTATTTTGTTGAATTAGATTCCAATAACATAGTAGCCTTGAAAGGTGTTTTATGGGAGCTTATGCTCACATTCCCACTATTACTTTCATTAAGAACATATTAGATTATAACGAGTCCTAATTTCATGAAACTAAACTAACGAGACCATAGATGCGTAAGGTGGCCCATACGCCCAGGCCAACACGTACTATTTACCCAAACCCACAGAAAGGAAAAAAAGAGAGAGAGAGAGAGAGAAAACAAGTTCCTATCATTCAGTTAAACCTATCTTGAATTTATGCGATCATATATATTTTTGTTCGCCAAGTTCTTTTTAAAAAGGTGAATTTTGTTTTCTAAAGCGAACCGAGTTATTAAAATATTAACCATGCATACTGCATGTATCATTGAGTTTTAACTTTCAAGGAAATAATACTAGCAAATCTCTGTCTAAGTTCTTGCTTATTTAACACCAAAAGAACACATTAAGAAAGAATGATAGAATAATGAAGCAAGGCCATTAATGCAAAGCTCAAACAAAGGCAAGTCTTTATTGGCCCAAACCACCATTTTCCAGTTTACACAGAATAGTCTAAACTAGAGTATCTTCTTACCAGACCAACTTTTGATGTTTTCTCCTCCACCGAAAGACAGGCAGGACCTGCTTGACACACAAGTCTTCATTTCAACAGGAATGGAATAAAGTTATGCTTTTTAACGATGTTGGAGAGGAATAAAGTTAAAAACTTAATGAAACCAACCAAGCTCTATCGATTCCATCACATCTTTCTCCGTATCCCATTCCCCTCCTCTTTATCTTCCTTTATGTATTTAATGCAGGTTCCACTTTTTGCTCTCTATTTTATATATATAATAGCATGTGATTGGAGGAAATTCGGATAAGAACACTTTTTGAGGTGAGAGTATGTTTTTGTTAGACATAAGCACCGATAAAATTCAGCTTATGCTTCGCAATTATCACGAAGAATACTTTCGGTGAGAGATTGGAACCAGAAACTTGTTGGATGTTGATTGCTAGGCTACCACTTTGGTTGTCTTTGTTTTTCTTCTCATATTTCATTTCTATACCAAACAATTCTTCCATCTGAAAATTACCCTACACAAGAGAACATCGCAGCACATATATTCTTTTGGCACTGAGAGAACAAAACAACATAAATCATGGGTTGTTTCAAGTGTGGAAGTTCTACCTCCAAACGCAATTCTAGTTCCACTAGAACTACAACTTCCAATCCTCCTCATTCGTCAAACTCGCAAACCACTGGAACCAAAATGCTAAAACAAGAAGCATTGCTCCAAATTCCAGCTTGTACAGTTCATGTCATGGAGGAAGGAGAGGCTGTGGAGCTAGCCAATGGAGAATTCACACTTGTCAAAATATCTGACGATAATCTGTCTCTTGCAACCATCATCAAAGTTGGCGATGATCTTCAATGGCCTTTGACTAAGGATGAGCCGGTAGTGAAGTTGAGTCCTTTGCAGTACTTGTTCTCTTTGCCTGTGAAAGATGGTGATCCTTTGAGCTATGGATTAACTTTTCATGAACGGTATGGAGGTAGTTTGAGCTTATTGGATGCATTTCTCAAGGAACATTCGTGTTTTTCGGCTTCTACAAGTTCCAATATGAGGAATAATAAGAACATAAATTGGAAGGAGTTTGCTCCAAGGATCGAGGATTACAATAATGTTTTGGCCAAGGCAATTGCAGGAGGAACTGGTCAGATTGTCAAAGGGATTTTCATGTGTAGCAATGCTTACACGAACCAGGTTTGACACTGAATTTAAATTCAATGTGTTATAAGATACTGATGAGAGTTTTTTTTGTCCCCCTTTTTTGGGTGGGTTAAAAGACTAAATAAATTGATACCAAAATGAAATAATTCTTTGTATGCTCTTAATACCTCCATGAAAAACCTTGGATACCCTTGTGATGAACCTAAACCCCCCCTGAAAGCCAGCCTCCACCCGGATCAAGCTCCTCCAGTTTTGCAAGGATTCTCCCCTCGCTGGCAAGAAGAAAGGAAGCTTTATTGAATAGTTTTCTGATGCAAATATAATGCATAAAATAAAAGATATATCCCATTTATTATGCAGTCTAATCAAGATATGTAGCATAGCATTAGTCAGTTTCATTTTCATAGAATAGGCAAGTTTCCACAAGAAGAAACGTGCTACATCTGGCTGCTCCACTTGGAAATTGAAATTCTAGCCTTAATAGATTGATGGAAAGTGCAGGTTCATCAAGGAGGAGAAATGATAATAAATTGCGCAGCAGAGGACAAAAATAGAGTCTCCTATCAGTATCAGAAGAGTCACAATGACATAAATCAGGATGCCAGAAAGAAAAGCACAGTCAATAGAACATTGAAGCGGTATGCCTTGACACAGACACATCATCATCTCATCTAATAACGAAATACCAGCTGACAAGGTTATACTGAATTAATTTTCCTTTGATTTTAGTGTAAGAAAAGTGTCTAAAATGACAGAAAAGATAAGTAAAACTATGCTTGATGGGGTGAATTTGGTGTCTGGATCTGTAATGGCACCAGTGGTTAAGTCTCAAGCAGGGAAAGCCTTCCTATCAATGCTTCCAGGGGAAGTCCTTTTGGCTTCACTTGATGCAGTCAGTAAGTTATATGCATTCTAAGCACAAATTTCACTCTTTTGGCTTCTCTGTAGTAGCCTTTCAAATAGTTTTTCTCAATTTCTTTCTTTTGTTTCCTCCAGACAACGTTCTGGATGCAGCTGAAGCTGCTGAAAAGCAAGCACTGTCTGCAACTTCAAAAGCTGCTACTAGAATGGTCAGCAAAAGGTACTCAACAAATTAACATCACCATTGTGTAGTTACGTAAATATAATTGATGAAATATGGTTTAGAAATTTAATGCTTGTGTTCACGACTAATGGGAATTGATTGAGGGCTTGATGTGCTTCCTGAAAACGTTTTTCCAATCATTTTGAGAAATTCTTAGGTCCAGCATCATTATATCATCTCCATTTCATAACTTGTAACTGTGAATTGAAAAACAAAAGGGGCAATGCAATAACCGGACTATTGATTAGATATGGATAAACTTCTATGCTAACAGTTGCTAAAGCTCTTAAAGCCATCGTAAGTAACGTTAGGGAGGTATATGCATAATTGTTGAAAGTTATGGGAGGTAAATGCATGATTATGAGTTTAAAGGATTTATTTGCTTATGACAACAGTTTTTAAGATATATTGGCAATATGCACACAACAAAATTTGAAAGTTAGTACATAGCTCAAAATTGAGCAATCTAATTATCTATAATCACTGGAAGCCTTGACCAGAGAATTATCTGCATTATTTAGGCATGACAACACAACATTAAGAACAAATTCCGGAAAGCTTTCTTTGCTAATTTTTATTGGTTTAGAAAATTGTCGTGTGAATTTCCTTGACCTCTCTATTATTATGCTTGAGAAACAGATTTGGAGAGAATGCAGGAGAAGCGACAGAGGACGCATTCGCGACTGCAGGACACTGTGCTAGCACTGCCTGGAACATTTTCAAGATAAGAAAGGCTATAAATCCAACATCATCTGTCTCAACAGGAGTGCTGAAAAATGCAGCTAAGGCCAGAAACAAGACTTGAACAGAGCTTGGGGTGTTGAATTATCCTGCAGAAGCTGAATATTTGTGTTATAAATGTGGAAATTATGTGATGGAAAAGCATGTTATTATTGAATGTGTTGAATGTTGGGATGTTCTAATTGATGTGGCCTGGATTTAGATTGCTTGGATCAAAGAAACTAAGTGATTTTTTCTTGCAATTCAAGCAATTTGACACATAAGGAGGCCTCAATTTGCAATTCTGTCACCTTAGCTTATACATTCTATGTATTTCCAACAAGTTTGTATTACTCAGCTAGACCCAAATCTTCACTTATCACCAAACAAATCCTCTTGTATTGTCCTTCCTCCTTGTTGGTCACAAATTGATTTCAAATCTTTTTTATTTTAACTCCAATTTTCGAATCTTTTCCTATCAATTAGGTATTCTAATTTCCTAAATCCTTATCCTTTCATACTATTGCTTCATGGTATTACTCATATCTTTTCTCCATGTGATCTAATCTAAAATAGGAAGTTACCACACTAATCCACCATATTTCCTTGGACATATAATGCTCTCTATCAAATCAACTCATATCTTTTTTTCTTTTTTTAATTTACGAATCTTTTTCATGTCGTAACGGTACTCCATGATCTCTAATGAAAGTAAGTGTTCCTTGTATATGAAAATCGTCGATACAAAATAGTTTGAATGGATCTTGCCTTAGCATATTAATATAATATCTACAGTTAACATGTGTGTTGAGAAGGCAATTTGTACCGATAATATAATTCCACCATTTAACTTGGAGAAAAGAAGTGGTTAGAAGCCGTCGAGCAAACATATCAACCTTTTATTTTTGCTTTAGATGACATCTCGACTCGAATCTTATCACTTACCAACCTTTCTAGATTCGTTCACTTCTCATAACATGCAGCAAAACATTAGTCAAGATCACATAGTTCTTATCACTTCAACTTCTGCAAATTATAATTGGACAGTATGATAATAGAATTGGTTTCAAATCTTCTTTTATGTTTTTCCAAATCTTCCTTATCTTAGCCATACCTTGTCATATATCTTCAGCAAATCTACCCAAAACATTAACAAAATATCATCTGAATCATCAAATTTGATATTAAAGTTCCAAACACTTATCTTTTCCTATGATCAAGTTAGCTATATATATATATATAAACATATACATTACCAACTTGTCTCTTCATTCCAAGTCTTGTTCTTTTGACATTGGTCTTCTTGCGAATAGATGAGTTGATAGCTTAAATCTTCGTAGTTCATATGTATGGAGAAAAGTATTGGATTGCCATTGGTCTCGAATTCTTTATTAAATAATCTATTAGGCCTTGTCATTAATAATAAGGGTAATAACTAGAATAGAGTCCATAGTTCTAAATCTCTAGTTTTCTTCTTTTTTTTTTTTCTTTAACTTCTTGCTTTGCTTTTGTTGTTTCTTGATTTAAAGTCCTTATTTTGATCTTCATCTCGATTGTTGATGCCTTTATAGATTATTGAAAGTTCCATTCATTGAGAAAACCAGAAGATGAAGGCAAGGCATCATCCAACTTTAATAATGGTGTTACAGGGCTCAATTCCTCCTTCATTGATCCATATATGACTATGTCCCATGCCAAAGTATATGTCTTTCTCTCTCTCTCTCTCTCTTTAAATTTAAATTTAGAGTTTTCATCTACTTTACCCCTGTAATAAAGCATGTGAATTTATTGTACTTTTTTCACAGCCCAAAATCTATTTTTCAATGAAGTCCCTTGGTTAAATCAATGTGTTGCTATATATATATTGGATTTGCTTTTTCAAATCTTTGTCAGATGACTAGATCTTCCTTCATAAGTTTGCGAAAGCTTGTGCTCACATCAAGGCATGTAGACTTTCTTTTAATCCATAGTGATTGTTATTATTATTATTATTTTTTATTTTCCTATTAATCTTCTTGTATCTTTTCTAAATTTTTAGTCTACCATATTTGTAGACCTTTAGTCTACCACCTTTCTAACATATATCATTATCAGATCTTCACTTGGCTTCTATGTACCATGGTGCACCAATATTCTCACATATATCATTGTTGCTAGCACATAGGTGAAACCCCCTTCATAATTGAAACCTTTTTTGCAATTTGTTGGATATTGGTTCCTTGACTTAGAGAATATAATGATTTTGTGCTTTTGTAGGAAAAGGGATAAAGACCAATCTAAGTTGAAATATAGAAGTAGCAAAGATGAAGGACTTATTGGTGTATCAAGATAAATGTCTACCACCTATCCCATGTTCTCGAGATAAGTGGTTGGATGAGACTATTTCTAAAGACATGTTTTGGGACAAAGCCAAGTGTCGAGAAGCTCATGCAACACCTCGCACTGATGATGGTCTCCAGTTTATTGAGTGTGACCTTCATGCTGATTTTAGAGATACCATTAAGGGAGATTCTGTGTTACACTTTAGAAATGAGAGAAGAGAGCTATCTCTCTCTAATACCTAATTCTCATTCCTAAAGGAGCTACCCTCTAGATAGGATGATTGCGTAGCATACATTGCAGAGAAGCTCGAATACATGACTTCATTGAAGAAAGCTAAAGTCCTCCATGCTATTGACACTTCTACTGGGTTACGGTTCCCACAAATGAGAAGAATGGAAGTATGGCAGGCAATCATCTCACGTTGGAGTGTTCAAACCTATACGTTTATCATTTCATGGGGGGAGATAACTTTAACATTAGAAAACATAGCTATACTATTGAATCTTCATAGCTTTGGATGAGTTGACCTTATCGCCACGACATCTTCTCATAAAGAGCACAACTTTCAAACATCCTTAATGAGTACTTTGCAAGCTACTTGCAGTAAGAAGAAGAAGCCATGTTTTGCTTCTTGGCTCGCATACTTCTTTAAAGAGCGAAGAAAGGATAGGCCTTAGGTTCTAGGCCTAGGCTGCGGGAAAGAGTTAGTACCTTCATATCCTCTTTCTCTCTCTCTTTTTTTTTTATTTTTTATTTTTATTTATTAATTATTATTTTTTTAGTTCAAGTGTTGTAGTTGTCTCTTCATCTCATACGTTCTTTGTCCTATCTTTGTAGGTATGAATTTTCTACTTTCATTGTATTCTGGCTTTCCCTATTCATATTTCCCAGAGGCCCTGAGGAAGGTGTTAGTCTATGATTCTTCCTCTTGGCCATACGCATCACCAAAGGTGAGCGATTCGCTTTAGGTCCCTTCTACTTAGGTTCACTTTACCGGTACTTGAACCTGTATTACCATGCTTCCATACATTTGAAAGGTCGATATGTAATTATTTCACACATTGACCTGGTGTTTCTTCAAGTTTTCTTTTATGAGCAGTTTTAAAGACATTTTTCTCCTCTTGCTGTACAAGACCAACCCGGCCTTACTCATCCTAGAGCATGGGCTTAAGTTAAGGCGTCGATTGATTAGTCACTCCTGCAGCTCATTGACATTGAGTGTGAATTCACATTCCGTACTTATGTCAAGTAGATTGTAGGATATAAAGACAATAATGGACTTTATCCTCCTAGCTTAGACGGTGGGGTTACCTTGGTGGAGAATCAAGAAAATATCTTTGATTCTCAAGCCAAGTTCCTCTTATGGTATATTCCAGGGAGCTTGTCTTCACTTCTTAACAATAAAGACTCAGCCGGTTGCTTTTTAGAGCGAAGAGTCATGGTATACTCTTCCCATCGGGTTACGTGTCAACTTGGTTTTGATTAAGGAGTACCTCGTTTGGTTACTGCAACTGGGAATTTTGAATCTTACTACCAGTCACTATGTCTAAATGACTTGAGGAAGATTCAGCTTGGAAAGCGACAACTATTCTTTCCTTCTACTGGTTGCTTTGGGGTTGCTTACCCTAGATGGTTGATGTATTAGATGAATTGCCTAGATGCGTTTCGGGCTTATGCCTTTACATCAGTAAGTGACACTTCATGCACCTATTGTATATCGTTATGAATTCTTTTTTAAACTCACAAGTCTTAAGTCTTAAGGTAGTGAACAATCTTGTTACACCAGTCATAGCTTCAAATAATAATGATGAGGACTTGGTAGATTATGGTAAATCTCTAGTCTAATATAGGGATGTTGATGATGATAATGGAACTGAAAAGTTGAATGATTCCCTTGAAGCATAAGAAATTACTTTGTTAGTCAATGAGGCGGGTGATGGTGATACTTATTTAGATGTGTTGCTACGCTTAGGAACTCATGGAGGTGAAGTATATGCAGCATCTATTGATGTCTCTCCACCTCTGGTTGCTAACTTGTATCGTAGAGATATGGTAGCAATTCCAGAAGCCATCCCAGGGGAGTTAATATCTTTTCATGGATTTGACATTCCTTTTCATCTATTAGAACTATTGGAAAGACTTTATGCTATGGACCAAGATTTTTGGAGTGAGTCTCTTATGTTGGGGATTGAGTTGGCTAATACTATGGTGAAAATGTTAGGGGAAGTTGCATCACTACTTGAGAAGTCTTAGAGGTCTCTATCAGACGATTAGGTTGCAATAACTGATTAGTTGTGTTGAAGGGGCCTATCTTTTAAAATTCAAGGTTGGTAGCTTGAAGCCCATTACTGCCAAAGCTAAGAGATTGTTGAGTTATCGCACCATTATGAGAAGTTGAGGCAAGCTAGTAGTAAGGATTTAAGTCTTGCTAGGTGTTATTGAGGAGATGACCATGAAGCAAAAGATTTATTAGGCGATACAAACTTTGAGTTCATAATAGGTTTAGATTGCCACCCTTAGTAAAGTTTGGCTATATTCATTTGTTTTGCTAACGTTCATTCTTCCCCTTCCCCCCCAATTTTTTTTTGGTATTCGAGTTATTTTCAACACTTTTAAATGGAACTTGCTAAATGAATGAAATTTGATTACTTTTCTCCTGTCCTTCTATTCTTTATTTATTTTAATTGCTTAGTTGTATCAAATAATAAGGCTTCTTAGCTTAGAGTTGGCTTATGCCATAGAAACTTGTGGGGGTCGTTATGTGCTTTAGAAGGTAGTGCTTCACTTAGTGGCGACATTGTAAAATAAATGCCATGATAACAAGATTTGCTCCTTATGGCTTATGAAGCCTAGATCATAGCGTTGCGCATTGGGGGGAGGCTCTCACTTGCTAGCAACAATAAGTTAAGCACATAAGATAAAATAGTCAATCGCTCTTAAGTAATGATAGTAACATGTACCAAGCATATTATCAGTGGTCAAGAGGGTATTTCCTAATACTTAACCTTATATCGCTTTTTTTTTTTTTTACTTATTCATGTATTAGCCTTATGCGTTAAGGAGACGTATCTTTAACTTTGTAGCAATAAGGTAAAATGAATAGAATACATACTTAAAATTGTGCGCTAAAGAGTAAATATCTAACTTTACATCAACAATAAGGCAAAAGAAAGTAAAAGAACACAAAGAAATAGAGTAATGGAAGTTAAATGTTTTATTCATGTGAATTGCAAATACATTGTTAGATTTACAAATGAAACATTTTAACGTATTGAAAGTTAATGGGAGGGATTATTGCATTGATTTTCAGATTAAGAAGCTTACAGTAGTCGTTGTCATGGACCTCATGAATTATAAAAGGGCCTTTCCACACTTTGGTGTAAACTTTGGCGCTTAAATACCTTATTGCACATGCTCTACTGCACGAAGTACAACATCGCCTTGTCGAAAAGATCTTTTCTTGACTAGGCGATCATAGATAGTATTAAGTCATCTCTTGTAATTAGTAAGGTTGCGCTTGGCAGTATCTTGTCTTTCTTCTAAGGCTTCAAGATCCAGCATATGTAGATTGTTTGGTTTAATTCAACATTGAGGGCTAAGTGTGCAGAAGGAACTAAGATTTCAATAGGCATTGCTGCCTCAGAACCATATACCAAAGAGAAAGGTGTCGCCTGAGTAGGACCTTACTTAGAAATTCTACAAGCCCATAGTACTAATGGCAGTTTATCATTCCATTCTTTATGATTTTCGTAAACCATCCGACTAAGGACCTTTAGGAGAGTCTTGTTTGTTACCTCGACTTGGCCGTTTTCCTTTGGATAGTATGGTGTGGATTTCACATGATCAATATTGTAAGAAGCTAGTAGTTGTTGTACATGTGAGTTGATGAAAGGGGTGCCATTAATTGAAAGGGGTGCCATTAATTGAAAGGACATGCTTTGGGATTCGAAAACAGAAAATAATATGCTCCTTCATGAAATTTGCTATGGCAGGTCCTGTTGCATTCCTAAAGGGGATTGCCTTAACCCATTTAGTGAAACATTCAGTCCCAATAAGGATCTATATGCACCCTTTGGATGGTAGGTTTATTGCACCAATTAAGTCAAATGTCCAAGTATGAAATGACCATGGAGTAGTTAAGCTATGCAATATAATCGCGGGAGTATGGATTGCATCGCCATGTTGTTGGCATGTAACATACTTTCTAGCAAAATTGAATGCATCATTTTCCATGGTGTGCTAATAGTATCCCATATGAAGTAGGTGGTGGTATAATTTCCTTCTCCCTTGATGTTCTCCATCATCTCTGGAGTGCGCTTCAAATAATATAGTTTCTGTTTTAGGAGGTGCTATACATCGGAGAGGCTTTCTCATGAATGATACCTTATACAACTTGCCCTCGTGTATAAGATACTTTCTTGCTTTATGCTTCACTAATCGAGCATTTATGCTATTCTTAGGCAAAACATTATTTATCAAGTAATTGATGTAAGGGCGCCACTTGCTACAAAGTTGCATTCTCCTTGGTTTGGGAGTTTAGTGCACTTTGGGCAACTCATTTGTAGTTAGGATGTATCTTTAGACATTGTTGGCCAGTAATACCCTGTACGTTGAATGTAGCGATATAAGGGTGGCCCTTCTTCTCTACACTAGATCTTATGGTATTTATCTAACTTCAAATAAGCTTGTTTTGCACAAATACATCGAGACAAGACACCTTCTAGTCCCTTAAAATATAAGACACCATTAATGTAAGTGAAGCTCTTCAAGGTTGCCACAGAAGCTACATTTGGATGCGCTAACTGTGCCTTGATGGGATGGTGTTAGTCATCTTATGCTTCTTCATCCTCGTCCACTAATTGTAGGGCCGTGTATGGGATGAATTTCTTAATAGCTTGGACATTCAAATTATTCTGTGCAGTCTAAAGGGTAACTTTAGAAGCTAATGTTGCTAGGGCATCTACATAACGGTTGGTAGATCGTTTGGCGTGCTTGTACCTCACTGATTTGAACATGCTAACCAAAGATTGCATTGCAGCCCTATAAGGTGCTAATATTGGTTCTTTGAGAGCAAATTCACCATTTTCGTGCTTAATGATTAGGTTCGAGTCATCATGAATGCACAAGTTAGATGCTTCGGCATTGTGAGTAGAAATAAGACCAAGTAGGAGAGCTTCATACTTAGCCTCATTATTGGTATATGAGAAGTCTATCTTGAAAACTAAAGGTATCTCTTGACCTTTTGGAGATGTTAAGAATACCCCATCTCTTTGTTTAGTGCTACTAGAGGAGCCACTAAATTGCATTTGCCACTCTCTATCTAGTTTTACTTTCATAAAGTCTTCATAGAACTCTGCAGGGATTATATCTAGGATAGGAGCCCCTTATGTCATAGGAAATTAAGCTAAAAGGCTTGCCAGAGCTTGAGACTTAATAGCTTTAGGTGGCATGGTCGTGATGTCAAATTCTGATAGGAGGAGCAACCATTTTGCAATCCTTCTTAAAAGAGCCGATTGTGACAATAAGTATTTTAATAGATTTAAATGAGTAACAAGATTAACCTTATGAGAGAGAAAATAGTGGTGCAACTTTTGCATGGCAAATACCAACTTAAGGCATTGCTTTTTGCAAGTTGAGTATTTCACCTTGCTTCCTTGAAGTGACTTACTTAAGTAGTAGACTCGTCGTTCACTACCATCTAATTCTTGAGTTAGCAAATGCCCAATAGACTTATCAGTAGCTATCAAATAAAGAATCATTGGCAACCCTTTAATCGACATTATCATCGTTGCTGGCGAGGTGAGTATCTCCTTAATCGTTTGTATGGCTTTTTCGTAAGGTTGTCCCCATTCAAATGTGGTTCCCTTTTTCATGAGCTGTTGTAATGGATGAGAAATTTCTACCAATACAAGGATGAATCGCCTAATATAGGAGACTTTCCCTATGATGGTCTTTAATTCCCTTAGACTAGTAGGTGGGGGCATGGAACGTATAGCCTGCACCTTTGCTGGATCTACGTCAATTCCTTTTCTATGAATAACGAATCCAAGGAATTTACTAGAAGCTACCTCGGATATACACATCAAGGGATTCATATACAATTTATATAGACGACATCATTCAAAGACTCTCCGTAGATGAGTCAAATGATTAGGTGCCTGTCTTGACTTGATAACTATGTCATCAACATAATCTTTCATGAAGTCATACATTATGTCATGAAATATGGCAGTCATTGCCCTTTGGTAGGTAGCTCTTACATTCTTAAGTTCAAATGGCATGATTGTATAATGAAAGTTTCCTATTGGTGTTCTGAAAGCAGTGCATTGAGCATCTCTAAGAGCTATCTTTATTTGGTTGTAACTACTGAAGCTATTTATGAATGAGAATAATTTATGTCTAGCTGTAGCATCCACTAATATGTCAAGATTTAGCAGTGTGAAATCATCCTTTAGGTAAGCCTTGTTAAGATCACATAAGTCTACGCAAATGACTATTTGTCCATTTTTCTTTTTAACTGGCATAATATTGGCTAACTAGGTAGGGCATTCGATTGGCTTAATAAAGCCAGCTTGGAGCAACTTTTCAATCTCTTCTTTTACTTGTACTTCAACTTTAGGACGAAAGATTCGTTGTCCTTACTTTACTGGCTAGACCCTAAGTATGATGTTCAATCTATGCACCATTAGACTAGGGTCCAATCTTGGCATTTCATCATATGTCTAAGCAAATGCATCCTTGTATTCCTTTAATAACCTTCATCCTGTTAGGTCCAATTCCTCAATCTCTTTAGCTTGGGGTTTCATTTGGTCTTGCGTTTGAGGAGGGGCAGGCTAGGTTTCTTGCACCAGTATGGGATTTGAGGAAGATAGAAAAGCTTCCTTAGATCCTGAAGACCGTCATAAGCAATACACCCTTCATCTATCTTCCCTAACAAAACTTTCTATTTTGCTTCTTCTTACTTCTACGGGAACCTCACATTCTCCTCTTTTTCTTTTGTTTATCTTGGGTCTCCTCCCATGTGGCAATGGTGTATCGAAGGTTTTGGCAATGTCAGTCTCTCCATCTTCAACATACTCATCAAAGGACCCTATGTTGGCTAGATAAGACTCGTTATGTTCAAACGGGTTCTTCATAGTCGGAATGAAGACATCTTTACCCTTTTAATGGCCCCTGATGCACTGGTGCCATGTTGAGGGTCTAAGGTTATGATCGTGTAGCCATTTCCTCTCAACCAAAAGATGGTAAGATACAAGCGCGTCAATTACGTGAAATCACGTGGATCCTTTTACGGGTTTAACTTTAAAGTCTACGTTAATATACCTTACTGTATCTGTAGTTGTTTCGGTAAAGCTATTTACTGTAATATATTGCTTCACCAAGCATCAATTGTCTATCCTTATGGCCTTAAATGTAAACATTGGCATAATGTTTATGGAAGAGCCATTGTCTATGAATGTTCTCTTAATGGGATGCTTGTAGATCATATTCTCCACATAAAGAGGACAATTGTGATTAGGGTTCTTCACACACATGTCTACATTAGTAAAGAGTTTTGCATTCTCATGTGCGTTGGCCATCTTTCGTATTGGCTATGCTGTATTGCACTCCCCATGTTGTCTCTTAAAAATCTGGGTAAGTGCAGTCATTGCTGCAAGCCATGCGTCTTCATTGAATCCCAGTAAATCAAAGAACCTCCTGAAGTTAGAGGCCTTCATTAACATGGTGGCCACTAATGAGTGTACGCCTTGGTTGGTTTCTATTACTACTTTCGTCTCTTCATGTACTTCAATTTGTGGCACATCTCCTTTCTCTTGTCTCAAATCATGACTAATAGCATTTGTAGCGCCACGTTGGGTGTTGTGTGTTAGGAGCGAATTGCTATGTACATCATTATTTTCTATGACAAATTTCCCATTACAAACCCTGTCATTAAATATCTTCTTCAATGTTCAGTACTCTTTAGTTGGATGACTTACAGTTCTGTGATATCTATAGAACTTAGGGTCATTCTTCTTGTTTGCAGTTAGCAAACGCTTCACCCTTGAGAGCTTTACGTTCTCATCTTATAACCATTGGTTAAGTGCAACATGTACCTTACTCATTAAGTATTGGAATGATATAGTTGATGTTGAGCCTTGTGAACTATCATTCCTTGGCTTCTTGTTGTCTCTAGGACTTTCTCATCGGATTGAGTTAACAGATGTTGCTTATTTCCTAAATCTCCCACCTTCTATCTGTTGTCGCACAATAGAATTATCAGTTCTTTTTGCAGTCTCAATGGATGTAGAGAAAGAACATAAATTAAGGTTTTCTAGGTGGATGACATATTCAGTGAACATCTCCTGAATGAAAATCTTTACTAATTCCTTTTCATCACATACATCTTAGATGTTTAGGGTGCATTCTCTGAAGAGCTCTATGTAATTCATCAAATCTTCCTTCGGGTTTTGTCGCATTCTTCCCATATCTGTAATCTTGACCCGTGCCTAAGTGGAGAAGAATTTCTTTAGGAAGAGCTAGCACATAGTTCCTCATGAATCAATCGATCCCGAGGGGAGGTTCACATACCAAGTATATGCCTTCTCTGTAAGTGATTTAGAGAATTCTCTAACTTTAAGTCATCATCAAGTCTAAAAGGCTCTAAAGTTCTAATAAATTTCAGGAGGTGTTCCTTTGCACTTCCTTTTTTGCCATTGAATAGCATAAATTTAGGACTTACATAGTTTTTAAGTTATGACTTTGTTGCGATGTATTGATGATATAGGAGTTTCAACTCTGGTACTCCCATAGATGACTTAGTTTGTATTTCTCTCATATAAACGTCTAAGTTTTCTTTTGTTATAAAGGAATTCTTTGGAATAAAAGCTATGGATGCAGGCAGCGGAACAAAGGTAAGATTGGGATGAGAAGTAAATCCTCTTAAGATTGGGATGGTAGGATTAGACGAAGAAGTAGGCACTCGTAAAAATGAAGAGCCACTTAAATGGACTCTTACATTCTTCGATGTAAGAGTTGGTTGTCGTGTAGGTTCTATCGGGGGGAGGGGTGGTGTTTCATCACCTCCTCTTTGATGGAGATCTTCTTCAATGGTTGGAAGATTAATTGGTTGAGATAAGGTAGTAACGCCTGGCTATGCAGTAATCATAAGATTTAACAAAACCATACCTTGTTGCACAGTAACGGTGGTAGCCATTTTGGTAAGGATGGGTTGGAACATAGCTATAAATTGATTTAAAGCCTTCGTGGCTTCCTACATTGTCTACATTGTCTGTATGAGATTTAAAGGAGCCTTAGACATCGAATGGTCCTGGCTAGTATTTTCAAGTGGTGGGAGTGGATTTTATTCAATAAGCTTAATATTAGTGTTGAGCTCTTAAAAGGTGTCATGTCTTTGCAATCACTCTATGTTTAGTGGAGTCACCAAAAATATAGATTTATGGGTTTGATTGAAGTGGTTATGTATGTATTACGTGAGTAGTGTGCTATATGTGACTTCAAAGAAGTGAAGCGAAGCGAAGTGAAACTGTCACCTAGAGAGATGATTAAATGAGAATAAGGTCGGGAGAAGAAATAAGTAATTTCAGTGTCTTAAATGCACAAGTGACAAATAAGGCAGCCTTAGGGTTCCTCGAAGGTTTACCTTATAGCTTAAGCGAATGAGATCAATTCTTTGCCTGAATTGCTTTTTTGATCTTAGAGAGCAAAGTTTTCACAGTGGAACATTGTTTCTCTAATCTTTCTAAGAGTTCTAAACGATGAGGAAATACTAGATATTTATAGGCTCTTGGACATGATGATATCTGTTGGATCATCTAGGTGATTAACGGATGAGATGGAGCTTACTTGATTCATGGTTATCTAGAATAAACTAACTAATAAGCCCAAGATTGGTAGCATTCCTTATAAGTGCATGAGTCTACTTGAGAAAGGTTAGAGGCGGATGAATCGATCCAACGATTTCTGTTCGGAGCCTATCAAACCAAATATTCCTAAATCATCCCAAATATGGACTTGACTCCTTAAACCCTATCACCTGGCTCAAGGAGTCAAGCCTAAATAAATAATAGACTTATTTCAATAACTAATATAACAATTTTCAGACCTCTACAAAAACAAAATAAAAACAACCAATTTTCTCATCATTAACTATGGATATGGCATGTATGGTTGACTTTTAACTTTCAACGACATAATATTAGAAAATCCTGTTTAAGATCCTACTTATTGAACAATAACCAAAATGGAAAGGAAATTTAAAAAAAATAATAACCACATTGAGAAAGAATAAATTTCGAGGAGTTGATTATGAAGAATTTGTTAAGGATTGATATATATATAAGTGGAGATAAAAACTCCTAAATGTATCTTCACTTTGCTAAAATTTTTGAAAAAATGCACAATTACACATGCATCCGAAACAAGATTGCTAAATCATCTACTCGTTGCTCTATAAATAGCAAAGCTTTTTGGGTATCTAGCGATATTTTGGGATATATGTATGTATCTTTATGAAAATTATGGAAAGTGAAAGCATCTTTGGAAGTTTTAATGGTCTATTCAACGTAACCACTAGTTTTGGGAATGTATTTACAAAAGCAAAAGGTAGCTCCAAAATTGAGCAATTTATATATAGATAAGTTCTCGAAGCTTAAATGTAAGAAGAATATGCATTTTTTAAGCATTACTATACAACATTAAGAACAAACTCATGCTCTTATTAATTTTTGTTGAGTTTCTTGTTAATTTTCCTGACCTAACTATCACTATACTTAAGAAACCGATTTGAGGAGAATGCAGGAGAAGCGATAAATGATGCATGCGTGACAGTAGAACACTATGATAGTAATGCTTGGAACATTTTCAATATAAGAAAGGCAGTAAATCCAACATCATTTGTCTCAACAGGAGTACTGAAAATCGCAACTAAGGTTAGAAACAAGACTTGAACATAGCTTAAGGTAGCGTTTGATTATGCAATTTTTATGGTACTAGATTGGAAAAAAAATTCATTTTATGTTTGGTTTGTAAATTTATTTGGTGATTAGATAAAAACTAAGTTGATGGGTTGGACAAAATGTCTAAATTTTGTTCTATCTGAATCACGATACAAAAATAAAATTCACTAGATAAAAACAAAAAATATTTTGCATTTTCAAAAATATATCTTTATATTATAATATTAAGTTAATGAATATTATTTTTATTAAATATTACAAAAAATTATTTATTTTATAATATAAATAATTAATTTTTAATATAAATTTTGTGTCCAGTATTGTGCAAAAGTATTAAATAGTTGTTATGCATGTGGAATTTATGTGTTGTAGAAGTGTGTAATTTATTAAAATTTTTAAATGCTGAAATGTCACAAAGGAACAGACATGGATTGAGATTGCTTAGACTAAATAATATCTATACTTTTTCTTGCTATTTAAGAAATTTAACATATAAGGAGACTTCACTGTGCAATCCTCTCACTTTGGCTTATATTATTATACATATTTGGAAAATTGTAATCACACCTCTAAACTATTGATTAGGTCTACAATTCTTAATCTTTCAAAGCATCATTTTATTTTTTCATACTTTTGAAAATGTGAATGTAAAACCTAAGGTATGACAAATCCCTTAACTATTGGGTTTAAGTAATTATTTGAGATTATTTGCATATTTTCTAAAAACTATAGACATGAAGTTATACTTCGAAAGTTTAGGAAGTATACTCGTATTGAACAATGTGATTATCTCCATTATCTTTCATTTTAAATAATAGCTATTTGGAATATTGCACGAACAAATTATATATTTATCGTGTATATAAAATTGCTATGTTAAATGTTGAGTTAGGTTTATCATTTATTTGAGCTTCACTTCTTATGCTAAGTGATAGAGTTTAGGAAATTTGGTTTATGTTTGGGATTAGTTAAAAAGAATCAATACGGTTAGCTTGGAATAGATATTATTGGATCGGTCTATCTATTTCCAAATTTTCTTAAGCAAACTTATGCACTCATGATGACTGCTAGTGGTTTTGGATTTATAGTAAGCTCCTCAAAGCATCATCTCATCCATCAATTAAAATATTAAAGTTTTGGAAAATTTTAGTATAATGTACAATTAATTGCTATCAACTAAGATACTCATTTCAACTATCGATATCAATTGTAAAAATAAATACAATTTAGATATTAAATACGACATTAATCTATTAGAATATTAAATGTTGAAGAAAAAAAAGCATAATGTATAAATATATAATGTAAAATTATTTGTTGTCATCAGAGGCAAAACTAAGATAAATCTTGAGAAATCAAATTCCTATAAATCTAAGTAATGAAATGAAATAACTAACTTGGTTAAATCTAAGCAAAATTGTTGAAACAAATGGTCTTCAATGAGTCATGCTTGTTGAGCTTCGATGGGCTGGGTTGGACCTTAGGGTCCAAAGCCCAGGTTTACTCAACAAAGTTGTTTAAACCAAAATTTATATCTATGTATTTTGTATAACAGTCCTCTATATAGGATTAAAAACGAGTCAAGTCAAACTGAGTTTTTAGTATAAATATTAAGCTAGATAAAAATTAAGACTTGAGATAGGCTCGTTTAGATAATGAGTTTTATCTTGAATTCAAACTCAGTTTGTTTACTAATTGAACTTAAGTTGAGTTGAGTAAAAAGCAAGTTGATTTTAAGCTTATTTATGAGTTTAAGTATATAAAATGAAAAAAAAATATAAATAAATAGTGAACAATAATTAAATTATATATTATATATTATTAGATTTTTTTACAATCTCTTACTTTTTTTTACAGGATCGATACCATTATTTTTTTACCCTTAATTTAATTGCATTTTAATCTGAACTATTGAACAATTTGTAAATTTAATAGTTTAGATTTAAAATATGAAAATGAATGGTAAGATTATAAAGGAAATCAGTCTCGTCAAAATAAAATATGAAACCATAAAATTTTGTTATATTATTATATAACATATTATATATTTATATATATTATATAGATATTACTTTTTAGATTTTAATAATATATAATATATAACATATAATATTTATAATATATATATATATATAATTCATAAATTTACTCATTAATCTAAAAGAGTTTACTCATAAGCTTAAAACGAAGCTCAAATTATTCAATTAGGTAAACAAGCTTTTTTTTAAGCATAAGCTTAACTCATTTATACTCGAGTTGAATTGACCTAAAAATAAATTTAGCTGGAGCACCTTACAGTAATTTAGCTGATTTTCGGCTCTACCGTTATGTGAAGTGACCCAATCTAGAGTCGAAAGGTGAACCAGTTTATCCAATTTAATCTCAGTCTCAGTCTGATTGTTTCGGTTTTGTCTTGAATCAACCGATCCGGTCCCATCCTTTGACCGGCACACATGCGAACCTCACAACGACCCAATGACGGCTTTCAGTGTCAAACCCTGCACCTGCCTTGCAGGTCTGCATCTCGCCGCTCTATCATCAAGATCATAGCCTAAACCTTAATTATACCCTAAAACTTCCATCATCAATGGAGAACATACACGAGAACGATGCGAAGCCGAGTATATACAAAGCGGCAAGAACGATAAAACGACGAGATAACACTCTCTATAACGCCTTACGATCCATATACGAAGACTCGCTCTTCGTGGCGGAGATTTCTCAGCTATGGCCGGAACTTCCTTTGGTCGCGAACCTCCGTTGTGGATTCTGGTACTCTTCTGAGTTTCAATCCACTTGTTATTTCAAATCCACGGACGGACATACTAATAACTGGTCCTTCAGTACTTCTCGTCTCAACCTCCACATCGCCCAGCTTGCTGGTATCATTCTTGTTCCTCGAATCGTCATGTGAAATTATAATCCTAGAAATAGATTCTAACAATTTCATATATAAGTAAAACGACTATGTGGCCTGATTAATCGTGTGCAAGGGCAAATAGAGCTTAGTATTTAACAACAGCATTGGATACGTAATATCTTTTATCACTAGCCTGCTAATGATGTGCCGCTGCTGAAATATCTTTTTTGGGTGATTAATTGCGTGAGCAGTGATATGTTCAGTGCTAATCAAGCCGAACATTATAGAATAGAGCTCGAGCTCAATTAAAAATTTTGGAGTTTGACCTTAAATCGAGTTTGCTTTGAGCTCTATGTCAAGCTTGAGCTCAACTCTATTAAGTTTTTTTTTTTTTTTTGAATACTAAGCTCGATTAGGTTGGTTCATTTTAAAAATATATATTTTCTAATAACAATTATATTAAAGCTTGAATGACTACTTAAAACTTAACTTAAGCTCAATTAAGTTCGATGAGCTTCTTGAGTTTACGTTTAAAAGTCAAATAGTCTGCAAGCAGGTTAGGTTCATTTACAATTTTAAGAGATATTGATAATTTATAGCGTTTTCTAGATGTATTATTTGAATGGAAGTGATAAGTTTTATAAATTGTTGGTTTTGGAGTGGATTACAATTAGTTAGTGATCAAGCCCTACCAAGACAATGGGATGTATTGTATTATGTTTTTAGTTGTAGGTAAACTCTGAAAATTTCGGATAATTATCTCTTAAAGTTTTTATTGATAAATATTTCAAATGTTACATTCAGTGTTTATGGTCAAACACAACTTTAGGTTGATCTCGTCTTGCCCAGGAACTGCGCTTTAATCTCTTTATCAAGTTCTATAATTGAACGTGATTTGTGACTGTACTTGAAAGTTTCAAACATAGCTCAGTCACCATAGTTAGCTGAGTGCAAGTAGCATGTGAACTTGATCTTATGGTGGCCAACAACCACAACTTTGAACCGAGACAAGTTAACGTGATGGAATAGCTTGGTTTGTTGGTAATCATATTGTATTCAGCACCACTTATTTATTTTTGTTACTAGAAATGTGCCTTTCTTCTGGTGCCATTATTTACATGGTATATTTTCATTTTTCCTTTGGATTCATGGGTAGAACAGAAAGGAGGCTGTGTTATTGTTGATTCTACACGGAAAGGAAAGAGGTTTCCGGACAGTATGTCAAAGACAATTCCTATCTGGACATGTGTTTTGAATCGAGCCATAGCTAATTACAGAAGCAAACTTTTCAATGGTGACTTGAGTTTGGCAGGGGTGAGTACGTGTTTTCTTTTAATTTTCTGGGATTTAAGCTTCCTTTCTTGATAATTATGTGAGCTTCAAGTTGCTTGAATGCTCCTTCTGGATTTTGGTTAAGTGTCCTTACCTGGAGTTTTATCGGGTGATGCTGGCTTGGCACATGGGATTTCTGCACCAATCACTTAAAATTACTTATCATAACATAAAGTGCAAGAACAAATATGACTTGAAGCAAAACAATGAAACAGTACATAATAGTCATTCAAAGTAAAACAGTACATCATAGTCATTTTGGTTAAGTGCTTCAGACCAAGCAGGAGAGATTTTGCCCCATGTCTGAATCATAATGTAGATATTCAAAATTGATTTCAAATGATTTGACTATCAGCTTAATGTGGCTGGCATGATGATCTTTAAATGCGCTTTTGGAAGTTTACATGAAATTTTATCAGAAATTGTTGTCTTTGCCTGTGGTCATACACTTAAAACCCTGCTGTCTTCCTTTGCAACAGGAGTTGCATAGTTCTGAGGAACTTGAAGGAAAAAAGGGAGAAGTGTCCCTTGATTGGGATAGTTCCTTGCATCTTCCCCTGTGGGTTTCTACCACAGAGCGAGCAGCTATAGAGGACCGTTTAGAAGCATGGACTAATGAGTTGGAATCTAGTGGGGCTGACATTGCTTCTATCGCATTAGGCTTAAAGAAGCCATTGCGCCCATTATGGATTTCACAGAAAACTGTCATTTGGTTGAATGAAGTACCTGATCATGATTCGTGGGATTTTACACCAATAATACTGGTTTCTGCATCTTTCTCCAGCATGCCAGTTCAAATTAGGACTACATCGGAGTTTAGTTGGAATTATATAGCAGGAGCTGGAGATGATGAAGAAAGTTGGGCAAGGGGGCTAACTCCCTCTCTTTTCTGGAGTAATGCATATGATCTCATAAATTCAGGGCCTGATGTGTGTAATCGGAAGGTTGCTGACATAGTTGAAAAGGACAGAGTGTACCATGCTCAAAGGGGATACAGTGCACCTCAGGTTAAAGTCAAGGATCCGAAGCCGGTTGAAACCATAAACGGTCTTTCTTCGGCTGAAATTGCACACATTTTGGAGAGTGCTGATACAGGAGAAAGTTTGAAAGAAGATGGGAAGATGACTTGGTTAGGCACAACAAATATTGCTGTTGGTTCAACACTTACCTGTATGTAGCTCTTGTGACTCAAGCAATTCGGTTCAATTTCTCTTGGCACATTGTTAAGATCTCAGGATCCAAAAAGGCTTGGTGCATATCTGGTTTTAAAGTTGACCAAAAATAGATTATTATGCAAAGTTGCATCAATTGCATCAATCTACACTCTGAAAGTATCTGATTACATCTTTTAGTAGTTACGATTAACATTTTTCTAACACCAGTTCATGTAGCTTCTTACAGTATTGATACTATTTTATCTATGAGAGATCTTTGAGTTTCATACATAGTGCTAGAGGATATGTGGACAGCAAGTCCTAGACTAGTCAATTTGCCAGTATTGATGAGCTGATGAATATATTTGGTGCAGGTGCAGAAGCATCTGATGTTGATGGCGTGTTGAATTGTAGTCAGCACCCAGTTTCTCTCTCCAAAGAAGCATCCAAAGCATATTTGCATCTTCCCATGGTGGTGAGTAGAAACTAGTTTTTCTACTTCAAGTATTGAATTTTAAGTATGCTTGTATTATAAACATATATGCTGGTGTGGGTGCATCATTGTCTCTTGTTCTTATTATTGTTTGCTAATATTTTCTTGTTGTATCTAGAGCTCAAAATTAGATCGGTTCTCATTGCTAAGCAATCTTCCATCTGCGGTGAAGTTTGCCAGATCAAATCTTTGCAAAGGCAGAAAGCTTCTAGTTTGTTGTCCAAATGGTAAGAATTAAGATAACTCCTGATAGGGAGACCATGGTTTGGAAATTTTATGTGGATTTGGTTTCATTCCACTTTGCCTTACTTTCATTGCATATGAAATGTGGGTTAACTTCTTCCAATTTAATTAGATTGGGAAATTCATTAGGATACATCTATGTGTCAAGTTTTTGTGAAAAAACATTTATTCAGAAAAAAAAAAAACTTCATAAACTTTGTTTTCTCCTCTGATTGTTTAGATGCTGTACCGATCTAATTTATTTCCCAATTCTTCTTTCTTGCTATAGGTGAAGACATTAGTGTATGCGTTTGCCTTGCAATCTTGATGTCATTGTATAATGAGGAAGGTAATTCTTTATATCTACTGAAAGTCTTAGAATCCCTTTACTCTCAAAACATTGTTAATATGGGAACAGCATTCAAGCCTTATTCTTACTAGGTGGGGTTGGGTACATGGATTTTGTTTTACCATTGTTTTTTCATGCAGTCCATGTACACTCCAGGGTAATATGTTTCTTTATTGCTTCCCTCTACATGTTTTTGGTCTTCCTCGTTCACATTTAATGTAATTGCTTTCTATTACTTTCAATTTTGATCTTATCCATCCTTGTGTGCTTACATCAGTGTTAGCATTCCTGCCTCCTTGTGTGTTGCACATTCTATATAAAATGTAAAAGTTCAAATATATTTTTGTAATGATGCCATTTTCTCGAGTCATCATTCCATCTACCTGTTTATTAGGAAGTTGAAATAGTAATGATGTTGGATGCTTCTATGCTGTCAACATTTTACTGCTGTTAAATAACTTGTATTAGAGCTTTTGATGTTCTTAACTAAATATTTGTAAATGGCTTTGGCATCCTATTGGTTGCCTGGTCAAAATTCAAGTTCGTTGAAGTAATCAGCTGATTCTTTTGCTCTGTTTAGACTGGAGGATGGGAAAAAAGGACTCTTTTCACCCTTCTTAAACATCACTCCTCTAGAAACTCGTACTTATTCCATCCAAATTCCTATGTTTGCCCATTCTAGATGTCTCATGTCGGCTTGTGTAATCTCTGTCTCCTACACATAAGGTTACTTTTCAGCACCTTTCAATGGTCTTTTTCGGTGTTGCCCTTAATTTTTCCCCCCTTCTGATTTTTTGGCTTCCTTGTTAGGGACTTATGATGATGGGGAATCATTCAAAAAAACAACAATTAGCAAGTGGGAGATGAGGCGGCGACTTGTATATATTTGTAAGTTTGCAGCAAATGCACGGCCTTCCAGGGGAAATTTGAAACAAGTTTTTAGCTTTCTTAGTCGCAGGGTGGATTCTGACAGATGAGAATCATTTTACAGAGGGGCTTGTTGTTCCATTAGGCATTAGATATAAATTCAATATCTCATGACTTTTCTACAATAGATTTTCTGAGACAAATCTTTAAAAAGATATTATTCTTGCTTTGCAGATGTATGTGCTAGTTCACTTATTAGGTTTTTTTTGCCTTGTTATACTTTCTGATGCTTTTGATGTTGTCTTAGGACTGATACTTCCCAACTTGATGCTGCCTTTTTGCTATTCTATTATTGGAAGAGCATTTGCTGGATCCAGTGCATACTCTGGTTGTTTAAAAGGAATAAGATTCCAGGCAATTTAATTTGGTATTGCTTTACATGATAATGAAAATGCATGGGCCAAGATACAAAAATGAGATGTCAAAACTTAAATAAATGAATTAAAAAAAAAAAAAGGAATTTCAACTTTCAGAAGAGAGGAATTTAATAGCAATGAACGGAGAAAATTTGAAACATGTTCTGGTCTCCAAAATCGCGCATTCTCACCAAATTTTCAATAACGATAGCCGAGTCCTTGTTTTTTTTTTTTTTATTCAATTGTGTCAACATTACAAATTATAACAAGGGATGTTGGGGATTCAAATCCTATTATTCAATATTAATTCTATTTTGTTTTATACTTTTTCCGAATGAAAAATGTCGAATATAATCATATTTTAGACGCTATATTCCTACTCTGCATCCAAGACTATCAATTTTTCTAACTCTTTTATATATATATATACACTTTATAATCCGTTGACCATTTTTTATCTCTAACAAGTCACCGGTAGCGAGGCATCTGTATTCAACTTGGTCCAACCCTCCGCTGGTGGATGCCATGATACTGTCTTCATGCTGAGTAGAGGCATTTACTTCCTTAACTGCCCAAAATTTGTAAGGTTTGCATCAAATGATTTTAATTCTCATCGCTGAATGAGTCGGGAGTACATTGTTCAGGAAGCGCAGTTAGCTTTAATAGCCCGAACAAATGTAAAAAAATATTTACTGGTACTAATATGCTTCATGGCAAACTTTTTAAAGCCATTTTATGGCCTAAACTCACGAACTAATGATAAAAATTCGGACACGGTTATGTAACCTAGATATATTCTAAGGTTTCCGAAACGCTCTTCTTGTTTCCTTTCTTTATATAGCTTTTCAGGTATGAAAAAATAAAACCTTAATCTCTCTCTTTGCAATTTTTCAAAACTTTATCTATACAATGTAATTTTCGCTAAGAAATCTAACTGTTCTTCTTCTTCTTCTTCTTTTTTTTTTTTTAATTTTTTTTTAAAAATTTTCTTTTACTAGTAATTGGCATTGCAATTATATCTAGGGTTACAAAAAAGTTGAGCCGAGCCCATTTTTTGAATACTTGAGTTATGACTTGTTTAAAAATTATTGAGCTTGAATTTGAGCTAAGCTACTCTTTTATTGAGCCCGAAAATTAGAGGTTTAAGTTTGAGCTTAAGTTTAAGCTCGTTAAGTATTTTAAAGCTCGAGCTTGGCTTATTAAAAAGGGTTTGAGCTCATATATTTAAACAAGCCTAAATAAGCTTAAGTTTAAGCACAAGCTCAAATTCTCATTTAGGTAAATGAGCTTAAAAGAGTTCAAACTTAAATTTATAATAATTCTCTACTTATACTTTCACATTTCCCATATTGAAGATTATACTTAATATCTTTGTGAGGTAACATATCACATAGAAGTATTATAAAAAAAAAAAATATTGCGTAGAAGCAAACTATAGTCAACCTAATGACATAATGTCATGATTATAGATAAATTGGTTGTTGCTATTTCTTTCACATGAAATCGTGAAATAAAATACGCTAATCAAAATGTATATTTCGCATTTCATAATTAATAATTGTCAATGACTCTTGTTTACCCAAATATAATATGCACGTGTTGTATGAAATTTTGATTTATACACTATCAAACAAATTATAAGCATAAATTATAAAGTGTAGAACTATTATGCAAGGATTTATAAGTATAAAATTCGAAAATTATTAAAATATATAAGATTAAAAATATATAAATTGAAAAAACATACACTATTGAATAAAATAAAACCCATTGAAACATAATTAATAACTAAAAATAAAAGCCATTATATTAATACAATGTAAACTTATGAGCCTATTAACGAGTTTACTTATGTGTTAGCTTTTTAACTATATAAACGAGTTTACTCACGACTCGTGAACTTGCTCACTAATAATATGAATAAGCTTTGAGCTAACTCATTAACAATGTACATGAGCTTGCTCAAGTGCCAGCTTGAGAACTTAAATTTAGAGCTTGAGCTCGATTTGTTTAATTAAATGAGCTTTATTTTGAGCTCCAACTCAAGCTTAACTTTTACACTAATTCAATTCAAATTCAAGTCGAGCTGAGTCTAAAGCGAACTAAACTCGACTAACTTGCAAATAACTCGGCTCATTTATAACCCTAGTTATACCTACTTAGAATTGACTAGAACTCCAAAAGAGGAAGATGAGATGTTTTCTCAAGGTAAAATTGAGAATACTTCTCTATATATGTACTCTTCTATAATCTACAGTTATTTCTAGTTGATTTGTGGTATATCTTATTAGGTTTGTTACATTTGTTACTAGTTATGAAGAGTTTTCTATTTTAATAGATAATATAATTTGTCAAGGTTATTTTAATTTAATGGAATGGATCACATACAAACAAATTCCCCTTCCCATGTTGCGATGTATTTGCCTAAAAAGAAAGAACAAGTACGATACTTTATTGTGTTATTTGATTATGATCTGACCAATGTTAACCTTCCTTTTTTATATTTTTATTATATCCGAGGTATTACCATATGCGATTTTAGCCATTTATGTACCTAAAGACTCTCGTCACGAATGATGAAAATTATTGTATAAAAAACTTTGACGATGATATTCGACACTCCATCAGAAGCATCATATACGTACATCAATGGTTAACTATTTAAATAAAATAATTGATATGTTTTAGGCACGTTATATGTATATACTTAAATACCATATACGTTATCCTTCGAACATGATACGGTATATCCTTCTCGAAAAAAGTGTGCATATGAGTAAGATTTTTCTTATTGGACAACAAGGGTCTCCTCTCCGGTGGATGATCGGAATTGAATCTTGTACCATTTGCTTGCCTGAAAGTGGAAAAGTAGAATAACATTGGAAAATGACCGCCCGATTAACAAGGCTTTCGACTTTAAAGTTTAAAGCGATCGGTATAGCTTTATTCTATTTTATGTTATCGGTACTCTTCATTCTTTTATTAGGCATAAAAGTAAAAGCAAAGCAAATTTTTGGTCAAGCAAGAAAGATAAGTTCGAAGGCCCAAAAGCCTTTATTGTTAGAGGCCACAAAAAAAGAGCCTCAGTCGTCGGCTTTCCTCAATCGAAAAAGTTTTTGTTGCCAAATTTGAGCCGTAATTATTGCAGCAATATATCACTAGTTGCTAAACGATTTGCAAGATAGTTTTAAATATTAATGAATATCTCACACGCTTATCAAAAGAATAAATATAACAACTTTTCATTTTTTAGATAATCATTTTATTTTTTTATAAACTATCTAATTGCCAAGTTTGGAAAATATAAAGTTTTAACGAATATTGTGGAAGCAGGTTTCCTAACAGCCACTCTCTCTGTAAATACTCCTAAAGCTTCTTTGGTAAAAGAGGAAAAAAAAAAAAAATCCTTTTTTTTTTTAATCTCATCTACTTATATTACTCTCTTATCTATTCGTACCTTGTCCACTCTACTAACTTGAGTGCCGAAGTATCCATGTTGGAGACAACTTTGGCCCTTGTAATATGCTTAATATTGTAAGTCAAGCAGATAGCTACCTTCAAATGAGAGATTAAGAATAAGTGAGAAAGCAGTAACAACATGTTTGATTTGATTGGTCTTTTTCTTACTTTTATCCATTCAGTATGACTCCTTTTGAAGTCTTCATATGAATATTGCATTTTCACGGTTTAAAAGAGATCATAATTTTCATTAAAACTATTGTAACCTAATATTATAAATACTAATTTTTTAATGAGATGAATTGAATTCGAATTTTCTTTTTCTAAATTGTAATATAGTTGGAAGGAAAAAAAAAAAAAGGGAATAATAATATTTAAAGTGATGATCAGTAATATTTTAGATTGATGACTCGATCTATGTACTTTATTTACTTGATTCATCATATAACATAAAAAGTTGGGTTAATTATACTAAGAATTATTATAAACTTTTGAAATTACGCCACCGTATTGGTGTTCACGTAATCCCCAATAGAGGTATTGAAGTCACAACTTTTACACTGACTAGCTACTGGCACTATTACTAATTTAACGTTGAACTCAATAAATTTGAAAAATCCTCGCATTGGAAAATACATATCCATGCCAAACATAAACTTACAACACAAATAAATGGTTAAGCTTGTGTTAAAAAAGCCCTAGCCGTCATTTTTATCTTTCAAGTTTTAAGTTATATAGTAGCCATGTTTTATTCAACTGATCTGATGCAAACAGGGAAGGACTAAGGGGCGTCGACCCCTCAAGCTTTAAAAAAATTAATTAAAAAAAGAAGAATACATATATTATATGTATATTTTGTAAAACAAATCTTAACATAATTCTAAATCCATTTTTCCTAGTTGTATGGTTTTGCATCTGTTCCTGGTTGTAGAAGTTAAGTGTTGAATGACTGAATAGAGAGAATGAGAATAAAACATAAAGAGAAAGGTTTAATATTGATTATTTATATATAAAAGAGCAAATGTAACTACTTAATTAACAAATTTGTATATATTTGATAAATAAGATCGATGCAAATAGTGGTTAGACCCCATAATCTTTAGATTTCAAACTTAGGACACATTCCTTTATTAGCTTATATTTTTGTCGTCTCAGACACACAGAAGTTTTTAAACCCTAAGGAAAAAGTCAGGAGAAACTGGACCTAAATAATTGAGTGTGTTTGTCTTTATATAAATGGACAACACATTTTGGTTTCATGCCAATATATGTATATATTAGGATTAATACAATACAACTTTCGTTTCTGTCTGCTTTTTATGGGTCCAATATTTGATGTCTGCTATAGAAATTTTCATTTTCTTTTAGCAAAAATCCCATGCCAAATTCTTCTTTCTATCAGATCCCTTTCCTTTAATCGTATCGTGACTCACACGAGAAAGAGTTCAAAAAATAAAAGTAGTAGTCGGGGACAAAAGTTGATCTGTTGCAAACCAACCTAGAAGTAAGACGAACCCACCTACAATCTCTACATATGTTATTTAATTAATTTGAATCGAATTATTGCCTTATGTTTTAATGATGGAAACCTAATGAATATATTTGTGGGGCTTGATACGCATGAGCAAACCGGATTATTGTCCTATCCTATGTATGCGTTCGTTGATATGGAGGCGCATACACCAAAAATTCAATAATTCCTATACCCGTGTTTGATTGGATATATCTAAAATATTTTAGAGAATCCATTTCTTTTAAAAAATAAATTTGTATTACTAATATACGTGTGTAAGCATCAATAATATTTAAATATATGATAGTCAAAGCATGTGTTTTTTTTTTTAAGAAATTACCAATCATGTTTTCATGTATTAAAACTTTATTGATACTTATACACTATTTATCCAATTATATGCTGTATTAATACTATTGCTAGAGTAATTTAGACACGAGTCCCTTAAGCCTATACTGATTTGTTTAGACCGTAGGTTGATCTTATTGGGCCCATGGCCAGCTTGATTTATTAGTACCCGACTTGATTACCTCACTGGCTGATCTCTTTAAAGGATCTCTAGATAAGTCAACTACTTAAGGCGATCTGCTTAACCTTAGGTCTGCTACAATAGTTATTGGACATACAGATAAGGCTTAGAGACTCCATTAAACATCATAGCCTTATAATTTTGGAACAAGTTGGACTTTATAGTCTTACCATCCAGATTGTACGAATGTGGCAACATGCCAAATGAGTTTCCTTGATTTAAGTGGCCCCCCTTTATAAATAGCTATAGGTACTCTAATAGTAAACTACTTTGACTATTTGTGCACTATGCTACCTTTTTGCACTTGAAGCTTCCTTACTTACTTTACCTTCACTCAAGTTCTAGCTTAAGTATTGAAGTGATTATATCGAATAATCTCCCGGTGTCTCTTATTGTGTCTTGTTTTATCAACCTCGAAGTCTAATTCCTCAATACTTACTAGTAGAATCCTTAGATTACAAGTATCATTGAAACTTTTCTCATTTCCTTCATGGATCATATGGCTAGATAAGAAATAACATGGATACATTAATATTTATTAAACTTTGAAAAAGTTTAATTAATTTTTCTATAGAGATTTTTGTGCAAAAACAATTGTTAAATGAGTTATATAGGGACGAGCCTAAAGACATGTCCACAGGGAGGTTGTTGGGGGTGCTATTTTATCTTAAAAGTGGTCAAAAGAAAAGAATTGGTACACAAAGAGTGGATGGCTGTGGGTTGCATAGTAGAGAGAGAGTGCAAATTGAAGCTCGAATAGGTTGTTTCAAGCTTTACTTGATGTTGGAATTGAGTCCTTAGCTCCTATTTTATAATGATCAATGCTCAACAAAGCTTAGGAAAGTCTAATTTTGCATTAAAATCAAAATTTCGAATTAATGGGTATTTGACTACTTGTTTTGATTTTAATTTAATTTGGCATGATTTTGGCTTAAATAAGTAATCAAATGCAATCCCTGGAGAATTGTTTTTGCTTAAAATTCCCTTTGGAAGTTGCAAATTGCATTAAACGAGCTTGATTTGCACAAAATCAAAAGGGAGGAAAATTCGAGTATTCGATTTTATTTTTTATAATTTTCAATACTCATTTTGACCCCCTTAATTTTTGAATCTAGATGAGTTTTAAGTTTCAATCTAAAGTAAGCTATGTAGACTTTGTGATTGGACCATTATTTGGTGAAATCGTGAAGAAAAAGGCACAAAAAGGAGCTTAGAGTGAGTTGCTTAAGGAGGAAAGTCACGAGAAAAGCAAATAGATGGGAAAGAGATGAAAAATAAATGTGTCAACCAATTAGAGGCTGATATGTGGCAAAGGAAGGAAAAAAGAAATGATGAAAGGGCAAAGCACCTGTTGTTGGGATCAAATCTATGACCTTCTCCATTCATACATGTGACTTTAGCTAGCTCATTTGGCTTTCCTTCTCAACTGGTATGGCAAAAAAGAAAAAAAAAAAATATTCAATACAAATGGCTTAGAACAAATTTAAAACTACAAATTTGGTTCAGGCCAAATCAAACCCTTTATTGACTAAAATTGAAAACACTAATATTAAGATAAAAAAGCCTATTATGCATATATTTAAAAGAATTTTCAAAATGAATATGATTTAATAGGTTTTCGAGTCTCAATTTGTATTTTATTCGGTTAATTCAAAATTAATTCTTTTACAAAACAATCAATTTAAATCTAATTGTAGCCCTATTCAAAGCCACAATTAACTTAAATTGACTATATTTTCATGACAAAAATATAATTAACTCAGACTTTGGATAAAAAGGTTAGGTTTAATGAAAAATCTAATATTCTCTGATATGGCGTAGAACTTATCAAGTCATATATGCACATCAGCCTTCATTCGACCTTAAAAATGAAGCGATCCTCTCAAGATTACCCTAAATTTGACTTAGGATTTTTAGTTTCTTAAAAATTCTATTTTCATATATTTTTCTTTAATTTTTAATTCCTTTTGTATTTTTCTAATTTTTATTTTTTTTTTAATTTTTGAATTGAGATCCTTTTCCTTTTTTTTTTTTTCTAAAAAGAAGAAAAACTAAAATTATAAGGGAGCAAAAATGGGGTGTTTACAAGTCTTTCATGTTTGGATAATTTGGCTTTAAGACATTAACATGGAAAACTGGATGGAAATTTGACCATGCAAGAGGCTCAGTCTTATAAGCTGCTCTTGTTACACCTTTAAGCAGTAAAGTTATAACAGTCTCGCTGTGCAAATCATTCTAAGATAAAAATTGACATTACAACCACTATTTTAGACTTGATTTACGTAAGATATTTATGACTAACCAGCTTTAAAGTAAAAAGTTTATAAATTAAACATGTTATTTATTTATGAAAATATGAAAAATACATACTAGTATCTAAATATCTCAAAGTAATGTTTTCAAGATTCAGTAACCTAATCTTACTTTACTTAAGTAATGCATAAATCGATATTAAAAGATTTAGAGTTAAGACTTAAACTTCAAGAGTTTAACCGATCCTTATTTTTATATCCTCACTTCTTAAGATCTAACAGTTGCTAACTTAAAGCTAATTATAAGTCGCTTTCTAGTTAGCTCTTACAAGAATATTTATAGGGATGTGAGCAACCAATTGCTCAGTAAGTTAGGATGGAGACTTAAAATTATACATGAAACACAAACAGGGTTATCAACCAAATTAGTTAGATGCAAATGTCATCGTATGACGTTATTCGGTCCGTCATGAGATTAAAGAAATTACACACTCTCTAATCCGGGTTAAGGAGTCTAGCGTACATTTTAATAGTTCATGACTAAACCCAAGCTGATGTAATGGAGATATAGCTCCTTTTATGACTACTTTTGAACTATTGACTTCGCTCTTGCTGTGACCTCTTCTTTTATCACTTAGTCCAACTAAGGATGAAGAAGGGATCCATTATACTAACCAATGCTATCCAACGCTATCCCTTTTGAAGGGTTAGTATTTGGTTGGAGAACCCTAAATGTTTTCCCTAATGGGTTGCTTTGTAGATCTGTTTAGACTTATAAGTCATATATTTAGTTAGGTTCAGTTTAAGGTGTATAATCATTTCATACAAATCACATAAATTTCAATACAGAACATCAAACCAAAATCATACTATCAAAACCAGAAACACGTACACATAGGCATGCGTACAGTTAATTATCTAATAAACATACCTAAGTATAATCTCAAGCTTTTGAGTACTATAAAACAGTACTCCGAAATATAGTAACGTAATGATCCTAACTTACTTATACTTCCTACTTGCTCACTTAAGGTGTGACTTGTACAAGTCATCACTGATAATCCCTATAATACAAAGGTTGTTTTAGTTCTCATATAACTACTATAGATAGGTTTTATTTTGTAATTTAGATTATGATTATCTTTAGTTTATGGTCTTGTTAAATTTAGTGATTTAGCTCAAAGTCTCTTAGGATTACTTCTCTTGTTTAGCCAAGTTTCGAATTTGCTTCTTATTCTGATTTCGATTTAGCTTCTAAATTAGGTTCTAGTTTACCTTTTTATTACTCTTTGTTTGTAAGTCTTTTAAATGCTTTTAAATCTTTTTCTTACGGTTTATTTGACAAGTATGACCTTTGGTTTAGGTTTTTAACTTACTATTTAATATATTTATATTAACCCTAATCTGTTTCTACTTCTAAATTAGTTTCTGATTTAGAAATTCTCCACATTTTAACATACAACTCGTACATATGTGTGTGTATATATATGTTACGCCTCGGATGGGAAGAGTCATAACAGTTCTATCATGTAAATTAATTTAAGATAGAAGTTGACCTCACAGCTACTACCATAATACAGTCTATATAAGGTGTATATAACTTAACCAACTTGAAGCATCCGTTCTGATAGTTGTGAATAATCAAACATGTGGTATAGTTTTATAAAATAACTGTTCTCTATAACCTGTTGTCTCATAACACAATAGTATTTACATAAACGTCTCACATCTAGAGTTATAATTTATAATCAGAGTTTATGAAAAGACATAGGTTTTATAGACTATTTACAATAAGTTTGAAAACTAGTGAGTGTCTTAAGGAATTCTTCGTTAGTTTCCTCAAAAGTTAAAAGAAAAGTCAAAAGCCTAGGTTCAGTCGATTCTTCATTCCTCACTTTCTTGGTCAACAGCACACTAACTTAGGGGTGACTGTATCTAAACATCCTGTTTTTCACTTAGTAACTGCAAAAGAGTCTATAGAGATGTGAGCTTAATTAGCTCAGTAAGTGAGACGAAGTTAGAAGAGTATCGAATAATCACAAGTAAAGTTATTAATTATGATGAAATGTAATGTAATCAATCATATGAAAATTTCACATAATGTTATCTAGTCTATTGTGAGGTTAGAGAAATTACATCTGCTCCAACTCGGATTGAGGAGTTTTATCGTGACTCAAACTAGACCAAACTCGAGCTTATAAAATGGAGAACACCCTCCTCTCGTAACCGCCTTCAAACTACTGCCCTTATCCTTACCGCGACCTCCTCGCTTGTCACTTAATTCAACTAAGGATATGGAAAGGACTATTTCAGCTATCCTCATTGAAGGAAGTCAGTATTTAGCCTGGTACACCTAATCGTCTCTTTTAACGGGTGTTATGCATGTCTAATTTTGTTGTAGTCAAATAATCATTAGTTATAATTAGGGGGACACCAAACAAGTTCATGCAATACGAAGACAATGCGAATATGTAGAACAGTGTACTAAGGAGTTCAACTCTTGTCATAACTGAATATCACATATATACATGGCATGTGCATAAACAATTAGTTACAAACACAAACAGAAGTACTCTTGAGTCTCTATATATTTTAATACAGTATCCCAACATACTAGTTTAGAAACTGACTATGGAAGACTCGGGTTGTCAACAATATGACCACTGGAGAATCTTATATACACAAAGCCCAAATTCAGTTTTCGTAATAGTTATGAAAACATTAGGGTTTTATTTAAAACGGTTATATATATATATATATATATCGAGTTAAGTTATCAATTATTAATAATATACATAATTTATACTATTATATATTATATATTGTTTTGATCGTATCGAAACGTACTTTTAATTGATTAAATCACGATCTAATTCTAATAGGGTTATCATACTACATACATTCTAGTAATATTATAGAGTTATAGGTTATATTATCTAATATTGTCTGATTTTAGGAAAAATAATATTGTTGGGTTCGACACATATTACGGATTCTATTTCTAGAGATAATTTTTAATTAGTAGTTTGAGTTTTTAATACAATTATACGTATCTATACAAATATTATCATATTATACATATTTTATGCTATTAAATTATATTTTACCTAATTTATCAATATAACCTTATAATATAGGTATTATCTAACCTTAATATTCTTATAACGTATTCCGATTATTAAAATATCATTAAATATATTAAAATATACCTTTTTATCAAATCTGACCAATACATATATAGGTAGTTTTTATTGTATTATTTATCATATTTAGCTTATTATTACTAGAATTATGTCTTGATTTATAAATTATGCTATTTTACTATGTAAATTCATAATAATTAGCTTGGGTCACCAATTAATTCTTCAAAAATTTCTATAGACTCTTAAAAATATGGAGAATTTAGTTATCACTTGGTTTCAGGTTTTCGATTTATCGCCTATATATTTGTATTTATAATTTTACCCCTAAATTATATTAAATTACCCAATTATGATTCTTTTTGTACCAAATTGATTTCAACCTGTCCTAACATTATTATAATTTGCTAGAAATTAGTATAGGTCCATTTCATCATTTAATTTCATAATTCCTTATTTATTTCACAATTTTAGCCTCTATTCTAGCTATTTTTAGGCCCAAAATACAATAAATATTAAAAATATTCAAATCAAAATTCGGGTTACATAATAATTATCTATATATCATGCACATCCTACACAAAAATTTTGAACTAAAAACAACATCATTTGATATATTTATTTTGAAAGTCAAAATTTGGATGAATAGTGACTTGTTAAAGCAAGTATATTAAATATTACAAATTTTCAAAAAAAAATAAAAATACCACACGAAAGCATGTTTAAAATAACCTAACTACAAATTTTTCGATAATTTTCTAAGTAGATTTGCTATTTTTTAAAAATTATCGAAAAATAGGATAGAAAATTGACCTAGTTGTTCTTCGGTGCTTTGGTGGTTGTGGGGCGATGGGGGCGCATCGGACGGCCAAGGCACGATGGGGATTGGTGTTGGCCAGTTGAGTTCTATAGCAAATTCACTTTTGGGTCAGGTTCTAGCTTAGTACGCCCTTTTGCTCTATTTTTTTTAAATAATTTTCCTAATTTTTTCTATTTTTTCCACGAGATTTTCTTTAGATGATTTAGTTCTTGAAGATGTAAATTGATGCTTTTCAGCCTATATATAGCTGTTTGGGTCGGTTGCTTTCTTCTTCTTTTTTTTTTTTTTTAAATTTTTTCTTTGCTTTTTCTCATTAATTGCAAGTAAGAGGTGGCTTTCATAGGTCATTTTCCTTTTGATTCAGCAAGGTAGAGATCCTACAGCAAGCTACAGTGTAACCAGCAAATTTCCAGCCGCAATTTGAGTTTGTAGGATAAGATTTGCAATTATTTTAGCATTTTAAGTATATTTTATTAGTATTTAATTATTTATTAATTTACGAGTATATCCTATGTATATATCATGCATATTATAAAATATACTTGTATAATTATATTTCTAGCATATCTTTTATTTTTTAGATACATTTCTTAATTATTTTTATGAAGTCAACACATAATATACACAATTTAGTAATTTAGGGTTAATTTATGGATATACTTATTATTTATACAGAGTATAATAATAAAAATACGTATATATTCATATAGTAAATTATACTATATTATTTTATTTTATAGCTCAATTAACTTATCTCTGAGTTCTTGTTATATTTCAAGCTCGATTTTAAGGGTTTTGAGTAATTTTGTACCATATTAAATAATCCTACTTTTATGGGTAAATTGGGATTTTGGGTTGCTATTTTCAAAGTATAACTTCATTGAGTCACTTTAACTAACTTTCCTATCTTAATTGTAAAGTTTAGGTTTAATCGGATAACTTTTTCTTAAAGGCCCTAAATTCAAGCTTGGTTGTCGTAAATACAATTTTAGGGGCTTACAATATATAAGCTTTAAATCCTTAGTTTTTAGTTTAAAATTATAATTTTACTCAATTATTTAAGTTTTATATTTCTTATGACTAAATTAGTTTCTGATTCAATTTCTGAATTAAGTTTTGTTTTAGCTTTTGATTATTGTTTTTATTTGTAAACCTTAGGAATTCCTCTCAGACTAAAATGTGAAATTCATCTAACAATACTTAGGTATCTTAAATTTCCGTTTTAGCTCCTAACTAGTATTTTAATCCATATGGTACATTATATTCTTAACTTAACTACTGAATTAGTTTTCGATGTAAGAATAACTTACATTTTTCATATAATTTCATAATTCACATTCTAAATCAAATTTATATAATATTCTTAATATTATAATACCATAAATTTTTACTTAATATTTTTTGCCCATTTACTTTCTATATACACATATTATGTATTATTACATATTATACACTTATATTATCTATCTAACACTTTTAGCACTACATATATCATCTTTCATCACCAATAATATATCAAAATGCTTAATTATTCTCTAAATTAGAATTCATACCTAATTAATCCCCAAATCACAAAATTAGCTTAATTATACTATTTTTCCCATTATTCATGACATAATACACATAATACATACTTTTAAAACTCCAAATATTACCAATATTATAATACATCATCAATTAACATCCTAAAATATCTAATTACATACTTAATCAGATTTTTTCACCAAATTAACATTAAATTATAAAATTAAGCCCAAATATTGCCTTTTATGCATGGTTTTAGGGCCTAAAAATTAAGTAAAAATTCAAAAAATTAAATTTAAGAAAAACTCTTCATAACATTGTAATATATATCCTAAATAGTCTATACAAAATTTTGAAGTTAAAACTACATCATTAAAGTTATTTAAATCTAAATCGAAATCTAGTTTGGATTTAGTTATTTCTTTAAGAGTAATATATACCAAGGCTTTAATTTATCAAATTGACATTTTTTCCTAAATCTACATACTAAAATATCCTAGAACACCAAATTCCATAATTTTCCAAACATATTTGATATTTTTAAGAAATTAAACAAATTTGGAAGAGAAATCGAAACTCATTAATTGAAGGGCTTCCAGCCACAAGTGATGGCTCTACCCTTGTCAGTAGCTCTAGGTGTGGGGTTTACTATTTGGTGGTGGTGACTGTTCCTCTCTAGGTGGTTGCCGAATGTGGGTTCCCTTTATAAACTTTATTTGCACACTATTTTATCTATTTTTTCTAAAAATATTTTCTCTTCTCTTTTTGATCTCTCTCAATTTTTCCTAAATCACTAAATGTCTAAATTGAATTATAGAGAAGGGTTATGTATTTATAGAAGAGGTTTAGGTTTCTTTTGCAATTTAACTTGGACAAGTGTCCCTTTTCTCTTTCTTTTCCACTTTCAATTTGTCCTAATTTTGTTGGCTAACTTTTTCTTCTTTAATTTTAGCTTGCGACCCCTCATTTTTGGAATTCTCTACATTTTCCCTTAATTTTCTTGATTTTTATTTATTTATTTTTATGAATTTTCTTTAATTAATTAGTATTATTTTAACATATTTTAAGTATTTTAAGTAATTTCGCATGCTTTTACTTATATGTAAATAGATATAAATATAAATAAATACTCACAACTATTATTTATGTTATTTTATAATTTTTAGTGTACATATAATTTATCTTTATTGATTCATTAATTATTGAAACTTGTTTTATATGTTTCTGATAAATAATAGGTAATATGCATATAATTTAATATTATAATATTTAATGATTTAATTATTTATTTTCCTAAATCCAAACTCATAGGATCGTTTTTACTAATATTTCTAACTTCTTCATAAAATTTAGGTTTGATCGAATAACTTATCTGATCGCACTAAATTTTATGGTCCAAACCCAAACAACTGATTGTAGAGTTGACAACTCTTCCAATCCTCGAGATGATATGAACTAGACTAATGTACTTTTAATCAATCTTCTATCTTTGTTCTGTAATGATCTGACTTGTTTTGGAAGAAGCTTTATGAGGACCTAATCTCCAAGATTAAATTCTTTAGGTCGATAATTTTGATATGCCCATTTCTTTATCTTCTTAGAAGCCTTCTTAAGATACGCCTTTGCTATTTCTAAACTCTGCTTCCAATCTTTAGTAAATTGATAAGCTCTTGGGTATCTCCTAGTTTTTGTGCGGCTACTATGTGGGGTAATAGTGGTTGTTGACCCATGATAATCTTGATAGGGCTCCTATTAGAGGAAAAGCTTCGCTGTATGTTGAAACAAAACTAGGTGATATTCAATAAGTTGACCTAATTCCTTTGCTTGGCACTAATAAGGTATCGAAGGTATTCCTCCAGTAAACTATTGAATGCTTAATCTGTCCATTGGTTTGAGGTGGTAGCTATAGGTCATACTCAACTTAAAACCCAAGAGATGGAACAACTTGGTCTAGAACTTTCTCGTAAACTTGACGTCCTTGTTACTTACAATATTCTACGGCACTTCCTAAAACTTCACAACATGTTTAAAGAAGAGTTAAGTTGTCTCTTCTACATTTGAATTCTTCATGGTAGGATTAAAGGTGACATACTTAGAAAACTTGTCAACAATAACAAAAATAAATGAGTACTCCCTCACTTTTAATAGGGAAGTGATAAAGTTTATGGAGACACTCTCTCATGGATAGGATAGCATTAAAAGTGGCTCTAATAGCCCTGTAGTCTTTTGCCTCTCATCTTTTTCTTGTTGGTAGGTTAAATAAGTCTTTGTATTACTCATCACATCCTCCTTCATATTCGACCAATAATAGCATTGCTTCAACGAGCTTAATTTTCTTTACCAACTAAGGTGTTTAGCTCGTAGAGAATCATAGCACCTCTTCATGAGTGCCCTTCTCAAGTTGTCTACCTTTGGGACATACAGTTGGTGCCCCTTCATATAGATGAGGTTGCCCTCTACCTAAAATGTGCAAGTCTTCCCTTCCTTTATCATTTGCTTCAGATTCTTGGCCATTAGGATTTGGTCTAAATGCTATATGATCTGTTCTTGGATTGAAGTAGAGACTTGACTTGTCAATTGGTGTGCAATCTACGTTAAGGAAGCTGAATCAGCTCGTCTGCTCAAAGTATCAGCTACCTAATTAGTCCACCCATTGTAATACTTGATACAGATCATTGGAAAGGGAGTAAAACATGACTATCGATACCACATGAACTAGGGGTAAATCCAAACCTTAAGATGGTTTGAAAGCTAAATGGAAGATGAAGGTTGAGCAGATATGATGCACCAACGCATCATACGAGTTTAAGTCGCACTTAATATTACGTACAAGTATGGTCGGAGGGTACTCGCTACTAATCTACGTTCATAGTGGACTAGATGAGGGTAAACGAAAGTAAGCAGAGGACACTTAGCTCATGAATGAATGTATGTTTGAAAATCAAATGTCATTAACTATTGCGGCTATTACATATTACAAGTATTCATATGGCCCAATTAGGGCATGTCTTAGGTATATGTAAATTACAAAAAAGGATTCTTACTAAAAAAGGAAAGGGGAATAGATTATAGGGTAAAGTTGTAAACGAAAAAAAAAAAAGGATATTAAGTCACAAAAATGATAGTATGGATGTTAGAAAAATGGGATGCGTGTTTACTATCCATTCAGTGGTTTAGATGATGTTGTATGCCAAGCAAACTTGATTCTAAACAGAGTAGAGTAGGTCAAGTTGGTAGATTGGCAGATCAACAGTTCTCCTTTTTAGGGCTAAGGAAGGGTTGGTCAAGTGGGCGGCTAATCTCCTGATCAGCTTTGGCTGGTTAACTCGAAGGTGGACAGCTTGGCTTCGGATGTGTGTTAACTCGGTGAAAGGTGGATTCAACGCTTGGCTTAGGATTGGTATAACAATAAGAGGTCAGCTTAGTAATCAAGTCGATCACCTTAGGGGTCTTCGAGAATAGATAGAGACAGATTGGAATAAATTACCTTGGTAAGTTGGTGTAGAGAATGCATTGTTCTTTAGAGTTCAACTCCCATCTTGGGAATATTAATGATACATAGAAAAATATCTATATATATCCTTTCAATTAAAAATATTAGAATATAATATGATTTTTAGAACTCAAATTGAAGTTATAGATAAAGAATGTATTACTCAAAATGTACTAGAAAAAAAGACTAGATTATGTAATAATAAGGCTTCACACCTCGAAACGCACCGTTATTATAGAGAGAAAGGCGCTTTCACATCATATCAGCAATAACGGGTTTTATTGTGGGACAGCTCATGATGTTCATATCGATTTATTATGCGCCTCTGCATATAGCATTGGGTAGAACTCATACAATAACTATCCTAGCTCTACCATATCTTTTGTTTCATTTCTTCTGGAACAATCACAAACACTTTTTTGATTCTGGATCTACTTCCACAATTTTTTCCATCCCTTTGTGTAAATAACCCAATATTGGCTCACAATCAACAACATATTCACCATCTAGAGTAAGGACGAGCTTAGGAGTGAGTGATTAGTCCATGATCCCTATCATCCTTTCTAGGCTATTTAAGATTTGGGATCAAATTTGGTTTTGGTCCTGCTTCTTGTTGATCGTCCTCTAGAACATACGAATGGATGTTGTCATTGTTGAAGGAGTTCAAGACTCCATAATCTTTGGGTGGTTTAATCTAATAGGCATCAGGGTTGATCTTTTTGAGCACTTTAATGGTTCATCAACTCTAGGAGAAAACTTGTTCTTCCTTAGACTTAGAAATCAATCTTTAGTAAGGTGGATCCAAACCAAATCACCAAGCTGAAATTCTCTATCCTTTCGTTCTTTAACTAGCCTCTTGAGCTTAGTGGTAGCTCGACTTAGATGTTTTACGACTTTTTGGTGCATTGCCTTGATGGCCTCTGAACTTTCTACAATTGGTTGATCTTCATTTTAGCTTGGAAGGGGCATCTATTTTAGTGGAAGCTTAGGGTTGAATCCATAGGTGATCTCAGATGGTGACATGCTTGTGATATTATGGGCGGTCCTATTGTAGATAAACTCAATTATAGGTAGGCATAGATCCTAATCAGTTATGTTCCAACCATCAGCTTACAGCAAAGTTCCTACAACTCTATTGATAACCTCGGTTTGTTTGTCCGTCTTTAGATGACAAGATGTGCTGAATAATAGTTTAGTTCCTATTCGCTTCCATAATGTCCCCCAGAAGTAGGTCATGAATTTCTAGTTTCAGTTTGAAACAATTGTCTTAGGTACTCTGTAGAGCTTGACGATCTCCTGCAAGAAAAGAAATGAGATAACTGAAGCATAATTAGTTTTAGAATGGGGCACAAAGTGTACCATCTTACTAAATTGATCCACAACCACTATGATGGAGTCCTTCCTTTGGGACGTCCTTAAGAAACCTAACATGAAGTCTATGCTCAGCTCAGATCATGGTTTGGTTAAGATTGTTAAACTTAAATATTGCCCTTGCTTGACTTGGCTCTTTACCCTTTTGCAGGTAGCACATCTTTCCAGTATTGCTTGGACATCTTTCATCATCCTTGGCTAAAAGAATCTAGAGGTTAATACCTTATGAGTTTGGTACTTACCACAGTGCTTAGATAATCCTCCACCATGTGCTTCGCATACTAGCAATTCTCTCATAGAATAGGTTAGGATACACAGCCTCCTTCGCTTGAGCAAGTATTTGTCTTCCCTATAATAGTCATCAAATGTTCAATTGGGCCAAAGTGTGGATCCTCAGCATATAAATCCTTAATCATAGAGAATCTAAGTAACTTAGTCTGTAGCTCAATTAAGACGGAATGTCATCTTGATAGGACGTCGACTACTGCATTGTTCTTGCCATTTTTGTACTTGATGACATACAAAAATCCCTCTATAAATTCAACCTACTTAGCTTATCTTAGAGACAACTTAGGTTGGCTTTTTAGATATCTCAAAGATTCATGATTAGTGTAGATCACAAATTCTTTGGATAACAAATAATGTTGCTAAATAGTCAAAGCTCGCATTAAGGAGTAGAACTCCTTATCATATATAGAGTAGTTGAGTGTGGCTCCTCTAAGCTTCTCATTGAAATAAGTAATAGGTCGGTCTTCCTATATTAGCACAACTCCTTTGCTTAGTCTAGATGTGTTACACTCTACTTCAAATACTTTATCAAAGCTCGATAGAGCTAAGATAAGTGCAGTAGTCAGCTTCTCCTTCACCTCTTCAAAACTCCTTTGTTCCTTCTTTCCCTACTTGAACTCAACATTTTTCTTTGATAGTTCGATGAGTCACAATAGTACTAAAATTTCTTATAAATCGATAATAGAATAATGCTAAGCTATGGAAGCTTCGCACATCAGCTGAATAGGTTAGTATTGGCCAATTGGTAATTGCTCTTATCTCCTTATCATTAACTCATATACCATCACCACTCACAACAAGTCCCAAAAAGATCACTTTAGGTCTACAAAAGTCATATTTCTTTAGATTAGCATAAAACTTCTCAGCTCGGAGTTATGAGAAGACTGCTCGAAGGTGTTCATAGCGAGCCTCTACGTCAAGGCTATAGACTAAAATGTCATCAAAATATAAAACAACAAATTTTTCCATAAGTTCTTAGAGCACATGGTTCATCAGTCTCATGAATGTGCTCAAGGCATTTGATAGGCTAAATGGCATCACAAGCCATTCATTCAATCCATGGCGGGTCTTAAATGCAGTCTTCTACTTGTCTCCTACTCATACTTTGATTTGATGGCACCCAGATTTAAGATCAATCTTTGAGAATAGTCTTGCTCCATTTAACTCGTTGAGCATATCATTAAGCCTAGGTATGGGATACCTATACTTGATAGTAATTTGATTGATAGCTTAACGATCTACATACATCCTCCATGACCCATCTTTCTTTGGCACCAATAGAGCTATCATGATACATGGGCTTAGGGATTCTTGGACATACCTTCTCTTTATCAATTCATCTACTTATCTCTACAGCTTGGCAACTTGTTTCGAATTTAGTCTGTAGGCAGGCTTGTTTGGTAGTATGGCTCTTAGCTACAAGTCTATTGCATGTTCAGTGCTTCGGATCAAGGGTAGACCCTCTGGTAGTTCACTTAAGAATTAGTTCGCAAACTCATTTAGTAAGGTCTTTACCTTTGTAGGTAATAGTTCCTCGTTTGTTCCTCTCATCTCAATTAACCTTCTAACCAACAAATAAGTCGGCTCTTCAAGCCTTATCTCCCTCTTTAGCTTGGCTTGGGTTATCACCATAGCCTCTTTGTTTAGAACTCAACTCAGTTGAGTCTGCATGCTTTTAACTTGTTTGATAGTCATAAGGCTTAGCTTTACCTTCTTGCCCTTGTGCTCTAAAGAACATGTGTTCTTCCTTCCATCGTATATCACATTTCGATCAAACATTTACAGTTGTCCAAGAAGAATGTGAGATGCACTCATGGGTAACACATCACAGAGTACTTTGTCTAGATAGTTTCCAATATTGATTGGCACAATCACTTGCTTACTCACTTGTAAGGCTCCTTTGTCATTGAGCTAATGCACTTTATAAGGCTTGTGGTGGGCCTTAGTTGGCAACTTTAGTTACCAGAACATGAATGTGGATGTTACATTGGTGTAACTACCACTGTCAACAATTAATGCACACAACGACCCATTTACCTTATAGCTAATGTGGAACAAATTCTCTCGTTGTTTTTCCTCTAGCATAGGACTCACACTTATTACTCTCCTCAACACCATGGTTGTACGCATTAAATTACCCTCTATATTATAAATGATCTCCTCCTCCTCAAACAGCTTACTTTATTTGATTTTTTAAAGTTCTTCCACCTCTTCATTAGTTCTATCTACTTTAATGGTTAATGCTTTCCCTCAAATCACCATGGTTCTTCTATTTGGACATCAAGTGACCATGTATCCAAAACCTTGACACTTTAAGCACTTCATCACACTTATCTTCCTTCTTAAGCTCTAGCCTTCTTCAAACTTCCTCGAGATCTTTTTCTCCTCTGCTTAGATGATTGGAGCAGGTTAGATCTCACCAACTTTATTTGATTCCAATAGCACAAGTTTGCTCGAAAGAGGTCCGCTAGGGTAGATTGACTAACAGGAGTTCAAAGTCTTCTAGCTTTGTGCCTCTTAATTCTCTAGGTAGCTTAGATTGCCTCATCAAGTGTATCAATATCCATAGTCTCTAGAACATCTCCAATCACATACTTTAACCCATTAAAAATTGGATATAGTTCGATCTTCAGGCTCAACAACTTTGCAATGGATCATTAACATTTAGAATTCCTTTACATACACATCAACACTTGATCCTCCTTGTCTCGACTCCTTTAACCTCTTGAATGTGTCTTACAAATAATAGTTTAGAACGAATCTTCTCCTTGTGACTCTTTTCATTTCATCTCAATTCCTAACCTTATGTTCTCCTTCTCTTCTTTAGGTGGCTTACAGATTCTTTCACCATAGGGCAGCATAGCTAGTATAGTGTAGTAAACTCTAACACTGCAAGTTTGACCTTTGCATTATTAGGCACTTCATGACACTTAAACTGCTTCTTAATCTTATTTACCCAATCTAAGTAGTTCTCAGCATTACTACTCCTAGAAAAATTAGGGATATGCATCCTTAATCTTTCCACTCTTAGAGCTTGGATATTCCTCTCCTCAGGTTTGTAATACACTCTCTCTTCATCACCTACTTTCTCATCCTCTTCTTCGATCACATCTAATGCTAGTCCCAGTCGAGCAACTCTGTCTACTCCTCCAACTTGAGGTGGTTGAATTGGGGCGTTAGCTTGGCCATATCAACTATTACCTCACTTAGGTAGCTCATTGAGTTAGTCTCTATAGGGGTCATTTCTAGCTCGTTGTCTATCTTTATTTATGGCGGTCACCAGATAAGTCACTAAGTCAGTAAGCCTATCCAGTCATTCATCTGTAGATGGAGGCATGAAACTTCCTTGTTGACCTTAGCCATTACGGGCATCACTCTCTTGGTTACCTAAGGTTCCTTGAACACTTGAGTTAGACATTGTTGTCTATTACAATAGATTAGTAGCTGAAACACAACTCAAAATTTTTTCCATGAAGAACAACTAGAAGACAACACTTAACACACTAACAGCTATTACAACTAACTCACGATAAACTAAGCCAACACTTACACTCTATTTTGCAAACAAGAAACAGGGGAAAACAAAGTAGTGAATTTCTTCAACACTAAACACTCTTCAAACACTCATAATAACAACAAACAGTTTCTATGACACATTGTAACAAGTTGCTTAAGGTATAAAGTAATAGAAACTTACTTGAATGTAGCTAAGGTTTGATACCAAGATGATACGGATCACTGGGAAGGGTGTAATACACAACTATCGATATCATATGAACCGAGTGGGTCTTCACGCACTGACGATGGATATGACACATCAATGCCTTATATGAGCTCAGGTCGTACTTGATATTATGTACAAGTGTGGTCGGAGAGTACTCACCACTAATCTACACTCACAATGGACTGGATAAGAGTAAATGAGAGCAAGAAAAGGATACTTAGCTCACAAAGAAAAGTATGTCTGAAAATCAAATGTTACTAACTGTTGCAGTTCTTACACATTATAAGTATTTATATAGCCTAATTAGGACAAGTCTTAGGTATATGTAAATTATAAAGAAGTATTCCTCTTAGAAAAGGAAAGGGGAATATATTACAAGGGTAAAGTAGTAAACAGACCACAAAAAAAAAAAAGATATTCAGCTACTGATGTAAAAAAAATGGGATTTGTGTCTACCATCCATTTTGTGGTCTAAACGATGCTGTATGTCTAGCAAAGCTGATTCTAAATAGAGTAGAGTAGGTTAAGCTGGTGGCTTGATAGATTGGCGATTCTCCTTTTTAGGGCTTGGGAAAGGTTGGCCTATTGGGTAACCATTCTCCTAATTAACCTTAGTTGGTGGGCTCGAAAGTAGGTAGCTTAACCTCGGATGTGTGTTAGCTTGGTGAAGGGTGAATTTAGCGCTTAGTTTAGGATTGGTATAGCAATAAGATGTTGGCTCGGCAATTGAGTCAGTTACCTTGGGGGTCTTCGAGATTAGACAGAGAGAGATCAGACTAGAATATCTCAACAAGTTGGCATGAAGAATGTATTGTTCTTCAGAGTTCATCTCCCCTTGAATAGCTCGACAAACTATATCAATGAGTCCTTTAGCTTAGTAGTGAGTGATTAGCTCGATGAACCATATTGGTGAGTCCTCAAGCTTAAGAGTGAGTGATAACTATATCAGTGAGTCCTTTAGCTTAGTAGTGAGTGGTTAGCTCGATGAACCATATTGGTGAGTCCTCAAGCTTAAGAGTGAGTGATTGGTTCATGATCCCTATCAATACTCAATCTCCATATCAAACTCAGCAAGGAACTCTTACCATCTAGGTTGCTTAGTAGAGAGCTTAGGTTGAGTCAATATGTAGCTGGTAAAAAAATTGCTTATCTTCACCAGAAACTTAGATCCTTAAAGATAATATTTCTAGGTCTTGAGACAGTAAATGATTGTGAGTAACTCCTTCTCTTATTTTAAGTACTCGTGCTTTATTTGGTTTAGCTTCATACTTTCATATGCTATTAGATGGCCTTTTTGCATCAATATTCCACCCAACGCAATATTTGAGTATCCTTATAGACTTCAAATGGTTTGGAAATGTTAGGAAGTGCAAGGACTGGCTCGTTCAACATTATATGCTTCAAATCTTCAAAGGAATTATGACATTCCTCATCCAATGACCATGTTCAGTCTTTCTTTAATAGATCTATAAGGGGGTGAAACTTTGTGGGAATATCTCTTTATAAGTTTTCTATAGTAATTGGTAAGTCTAAGGAAGGATCGCAATTGAGTCACACTCTAGGGTATGGGCTACTAGCCATTGTTTGATTGCTTTCACCTTTGCCATATCCATTCGGATTTGCCTTTCTGTAACTACATGACCTAAGAAATTGATGTGCTTCAGTGCAAAGGCACATTTTTTGTGCTTTACATATAGATGATTCTCTTAAAGCCTTTGAAAAACTATTCGTAGGTGCTTCACCTAGCCTGTAATGTCTTACTATACACAACAACATTGTCTAGATAGACGGCTACAAATTTGTCAAGATATTCACAAAATACATTATTCATAAAAGTACAAAAGGTTGTAAGAGCATTAGTGAGACCTAAGGGCATCACCAAGAACTTATAAGTGCCATATTAGGTAACATACATCATCTTAGGCTCATTATCCTTAGTAATACAAACTTAGTGATACCTTGAGTGACAATTTAGCTTTGTAAAGTATTTGGTCTTACTCAATTGATCAAATAGATCAGCGATAAGTGGGATCGGATAATGATTCTTCACTGTTACATAATCACAAATTGCCATCTTGCTTCTTCTAAAATAGAACAAGAGCCTTATGTAGTTCTTTCAAAGGTCAAGTAAACCTTGCCTTTAATAATTAATCAAGTTGCTTCTTCAACTTAGCAAGTTTAGGAGCTGACATTCTGTATGGAGCTTTAGCTGGTCGTTTAGCATTGGGAATAAGCTTAATCTCATCATCTACTAATCGTCTAGGAGGTAGTTCCTTAAGGAGCTTATTGAGTATCACAAAATCATACTCCTTCAGGATACTCTTTATTACCCTAGGCATATCATTCTTTCTTACTTCCTTCTTCTCTATAAGGATAGCTGAGTAAGTAGGCACTTGATGTTTAAGCCCTCTCTTTAGTTGGAATGATGACAACATCGTAGCTTCAGTGTTCTTTGCCTCCTTGCCATGGTTGCTTACCTCTTCCTCTGAATTGACACATAATATGGCTTCTCACCTATAAATAACAAGCAATCAATAGTTGTTAATGTTTAGTTAGGCATACATCAATTCATTATCAGTCTCGAGCTTACTATGAGGAACTCTTTCCAACAATCAACAGCATACACTCATTTGGGGTTGTTCCTAGTCATCACTCCTCAACTCTTCATCTTGACATACACTCTTTACCTTTCGAGCTTGACATTGATTGTAGCTTTGTATGGACAATCAACATATGTGGGTCGTTTCATGAGAAGTAAGAGAATGGTGCTTCTTACCTCCACTGATTGCTCCACTCTTTCTAAACTAGTGAAAGTTGTAAGATTTCCTCTGACCCCCTCATGTATTGCTGTTGTTGCTATTGCTTAAACCTAAGCTCCCCTAATCTTGGGTTTACCTATCTTGATAAACTTTCTACACCCATATCTTATTGGCATGTTCTTCCCTTTATCACTACAAGTGTAGTATGTCAAGCACTCAGCTGCCACTTATATTATAGCCAAGTTTATTCCTTGTTGCCTTTGCAAATCATTCATAGCAAAGGATTTCAATCCTTTCAAGAAGTAAAATAGCTTATAATCTTTACCCATGTTCTTGATGTCCAGGATCAGGGTTATGAACTTACGTACATACTTTCTTATGTCATCACTCTACCAAAATTCCCTCAACTTTTTTTGGGCATTATAATAGACATTCTTAGGGAAAAATTAAGTATGTAATTTAGCCTTCAACTCTGCCCATGTATCCACATTTGTAGTGCCATTTTGAATCTCTTCATACTTGGTGTGCTACTATAGCTTTGCATCACCAGTCAAGTACATTGCGACCATTGTGACTTTTGCTCTCTCATCATTTGTCTTAACAATTGCAAAATATGATTCAATATCAAATATAAAGTTCTCCAATAATTTACGTTCCTCACATTAGTGATTGCCTTGGGCTTGGGCAACTTTAGATGTCTTGTATGGGTGGGAACATATACTAGGGCATGGCCAGGTGTGTTTCCTAAAGCTTAGGTGAATACATGTGAGTCCCATAGTTTTACGTAGTTATTTTGAGCTAGTAATTTATGGCGTATGAAAAGGTAAGCCAATTGAGACGATTCACGTATGAATCCTAGGAGTTAAACAATGATATGCCGTGATTCTAGAATATAGAAATATAATAAAATAATATTATTGTATCTAAAAATAGATGATTTTACTTTATCCATTGTAAATGTGTAAATTAGATAATGGAAATTAACAGAACTTTAGAGATAAATTATTTGGACACTAAAATTATAAAGTAATATAAAATAACATATAAGAGTAATATGTGGTTAATGATATAAAATAACATATAAAATAACTTTAGAGAAAAATTATTAGGAGAAATAGTAAAAGTCATTAAAAAATTACTAAGGATAGCAAATCTAAAGATTGAAGGTGTGGCAAAGCACTTAGACAAGTATTAGTTGATAATCTTTAGGTTAGGGCACTTAAAAAAGTAATTTTAAGAAGAAATATATAATGATAGTAGAGAGAAAATACTCCATTTGATCTATGCAAACTTTGGAAAAAAAATTCTAAGTATCTCTGAGTGTTTTTTTAGTATTTTAGAGGTCTAAGAAAAATTTGAGAGGGTGAAAAAAATTTGTAGAAAATTTTTTATAGAAATTAGATCAAAATAGCAAAAAATCGAGCAAGACTGTGGAATAGGAGCTTACATGTAATCTGGGTGTGAACCACCACCACCACCACCACCAAACAATGGTGGTAATGGCTAGAAGGACTGACGAAGGGGTGGTTAGATGATGATTTTTTGGTAAGTCAAGATTTTAGTTTGATTTTACTAAATTTTGTAAAAATAATAAATTAATTCAAAAAATTATGAAAAAAATTTATTTTAAAGTGTTTTTGCATGTACTTTTAGGAAAAAATATGAGATTGTAAAAATTTTAAGTGGATTTATGACCTCTTTAAGAAATTGCACGAAACTAATGAATTTTCAAAATTGTTTTTAATAACCCTATTGTTGTTGTTTCGAAACTAAAATTTTTCTAGAACTTCCCTATATTGCATGTTTAGATCTTTTGAAAATATTTTGGCCAAAAATATTTTCCATAATTTTTAGTAATTTTTGAGCATCTAAATTTGGTGAAGAATGCTATTTTTGGGAGATTTTGTGTAATTAGCTTTGAAGAAATCAATTTGTACCAATTCTGAAGTTCATATGGGATATGTTTTACTCTATGATATGATATGGAGTTAAGGAGATTGAAGTAAAGTTGAACCACACACCTACCACTAGTTATGGGCTTTAATCACTAAAGTTGGAAAATGAGGATTTGGAAGTTTAAGTGATATAGTGATTGAGGGTATGATGAATCTGTTGTCTGATCATGTTATACCATGTTTGTAACCTATAATATGATGCTGGAGCAAGTCGCGTTATCAAACTAGTGAAGTTAACATGTTTAAAGAGTTCTTCAGATGGTTGATTTGGTAAAATAATGACTTAAAATCTTGGTATAGATACTAAACTAGAAGGTTAACTCGTGTAAGAATCTTGAATATAATAATATTAGGGTTTTGGTTAGAGCAATGTTTGGTAAAGAAGCATGGTTGTGATGACTTTAGAGACATGTTTGGAAAGTTGGTGGATGAAAGGACTTTAACTCTATATATGTTGGAGCTTTGTTTAAGGAGATGTTTGATAAAAGAAGGGTGATTATATTAAGTTTAGAGACCTATATATGTTACAGCTTCATTTAAGGAGATGTTTGATAAAAGATAGGTGATTATGTTTGTAAACCTTGCTACTTAAGGGATAAGTAATTAAAGACTTGTGAGCCTAAGCGAATAATTGAAAATCTAATTTGAATAATTTTATTCAACTTTAGAAATTTATAAAATTCCATAAGAAGCAAATCATAACCTACGAATTAATTTAAGAACCAAACCCTAAAAGAATTATATATAAGATAACTTCCTTATTTCTCTTATAAGTTATGTTACATTTGGATAGGTAAACCAACCAATCATATTAAATAACTTATCATTTGAGAGTTGGAATCAACTATCACTTAATAACTTATCAAAAGCTTGTGTTAAGACAATTTCCTTATTCTATCATAACCTATACTACATAAGGAAAAGTTGTCCCATCACTTTATCAATTTAATTTTAAAACAAGTGACAAGACAAGGCCATGCCCCAAGGCCCATACATAGCTGGTTTGAAAAGGAGCCTAAGGGAGGTCAGACCATGTTAGTCACACATTAAACCAATTGTTTTTCACATCAACTATTTGCCCCTTAATACTTACATCATCCAATTATGTCAAAGTATGACTTATGTACTTAGTTTAAATACAACAAAGGAGACTTGTTGGATGCATAAACACACCCAACATAACCGGCACTCTCTCTCTCAAACTCTCTCATTTTCACTCTCTTTTCATACACTTTAAACTCTTAAAAACAAAAGCAAACCGAACCTCACAAAACTTCACCTTGCTACCATACACATATACCCATTCATGGCACCAAAAAGTACCATCTTGCTACTTCATTTTTGTCCACCTAAATGACTATTCTAGGAAACTTTTGAGTACCCAAAACTGACCTTAAACACCAAGACTTTAGTAACCTAAGGAGCTTACGATAAGGGAAAGAAAGCAAGGAGTAAAAGAGGATTCTAAGTGCACTACCACCTTGTACACTTTTTAGGATGAGTAAGTTTTTAAATTTGAAGTGCTATATTATGCCATGCCTAGGAGTTCATATATGTTCATGAAGATGCTAACATGTGTATAAGGTGATAATATAGCTAGTTTACTTTAAGTGATAAGCTTATGAATCTCTTATATGAAAGTTGAATTATGAGCATATTAGGTTTAGTATTATGTAGGATACATATCTAGCACTTAGAATGGAAGTTTGTAAGTTGAGAAAATTATGAAATATGTACATGGAGGATTGCTAAACATGCTGGACATGAAGTGTTTGTAGGATATCTAGATGTTACTTTTATTTTCATTAGGTTGAATATGCTTGAATCTAATTTTAGGTGAAGGAAAAATCATCACATGGTGTTTTTATGAGGAAATAAGCTTTTTGAGTTATAAACTAAGGCATAGAACTTATAATAAGTGTATGATCTATAATTTTTACTTAGTACATAAGCTAAATAATCACTCATGAAAGAGAAGTTAAGTTGAAGTTAGAATTTAAGTAGTGTAGGTTCTTGATTTATCACTTAAACTTAAGAAAATGATGAAACAATTGGAGAAACCAAGTTGGAAGCCCTTATACTTGGTTTTGCTTGTAGTTTAGATACACTTAAATTTATATAATGAACTTGAATGCTTATGGAATATGAGAAATGCATATTTATGATATTATGATTGAATGCCATGGATTGCTAATCAGATAGTAATGGGAATTGTTGTGATGATAGTTTTGTACAGTTGTGTAGAATGAATTTGATCACAATGAAAACCGGATTAAGTAATTATTTGATTAAGAAATTCAATGGATCATGTATTTCTCATGATTACATCATAACTATATCGACTGTCACCTCACATGGAAGGTGGGAAGGGGCTTACAGGAGCAGGGGGCTCATGTCAGGATTAGGCAATGATTATGCTTTAGGTGTGTCCTAGCTATCAGGCTTATTAAGCGCTAGGGGATGCTAACCGTTAGCAAATGACCGTGTCTTGTAACTTTTGCTTTGGGTGTGTGATGTACAATGTGAGAACTACTATACCGCTAGACTTTGGGATTTTGGCATAAATTTTGATTCTTAGAAAAGGAAAGTATATTTTTGTGTGAAAAGTAAAATTTGTATATATTACATATATGTTTGAGTTGATTTGAGCATGTTGGTGCAAGTAGAAAAAAAAAACCCAGGTGCTAGAACCTAATTAATGATTTGTATCGGTTAATTATCTCCAACCCAGACTATAAGGGTAAAAGTTTTGAGTTGCATATAGTTCCTAGGTTATTACATGTATTATTTGGCATTCTGATTGTTTATGTATTCATATGTTTGTGTATTAAATGAAATTGTTATGCAGTATGATGAAGGGATTAACTCACTAAGCGTAAGCTTATACCTTGATACATTTTTTTTTTTTATGCAAGACCACCTCTTCATTCATCCAGGTCAAGGAATGCTTGAGGTGAGTCTCATGTGGAGACGAGATTATGTGTTTTAGGAAGTGAAGAGGGAATTTTGTAATAATGGCTTGTAAATACTTATCTTCGTTAATTAGTTTTATTCTGTAGTTAGAAATTCTTAATGTAGACTCTTGTAGGATTTTAGATGTGTTGTAATATTTTGTTGTGGAATTCTACGAATCCACACTTTAACTTCAGTACTTTTGTATTTAAATGGTAAATCTTAGTTAATATGCTCAATATTGCATATTTATGGGCTTAATGGTAACATAAGATGGAAGGAGCCTTGTGTGTTATATGGAAGACCTATGATCAACATGGGGATTGACTGTAAATCTTTATACGATATACGACGATCTATTATGACAATGATACTGTTCATGTCATGATATTGTTAAGTTTAAAGACTTAGCTAGAGTTGGCTGGTTTAGAAGACTTAAATGAAATCGCTTCGGAGACATCTTCAAAGGGTTGGCCTATAAAGAGGGGACCTAATCTTTAGTTGAGAGAGTTAATTAGAAAGTTGGATAAGAAGAGGGACTTAACTATAACCCTATTATAGACTTGTTTGGAAAGTTTTTGGTAAGGGAAATGTGATCAAAATGGCTTTAAAACCTGATTCGAGGTTTGGTTAGTGTGAAATGCTTAGTGAAAATGACTTGTGAGTCTTGTTCAAAGAGTTGATTGGAGTAAGGATGTAGCTATGATAATCCCAAAGACTTGATCAGAAGGTTCTAAGATTAAAACTTGGTATTAGGCAAGTTTTCAGAACCTTGTTTAGAAACTTTAGAAGTAAGTTAGAACCCAAAACAAAGCTTACACCACCTGTTAAAGATAAGTCATACTCGGACATAAATTATTAAAATGAACTTATGTAATTTTATACTTAATAAAAACTAAAGTAATTGTTTTGAATATTAAGGGAGCAATTGAAGTGGACAAGATCAACCATCAACACTGTCAAGTGTAACATGTCTAGATAAGTGAGATCAATGCTTCACTATACTTTAAAGTATTATTAAGGATACTTGGAGGCCTTTGTGTATGTCTTGGTTGTGATTATAAGGTAATTGCCTGTACATACGTAATGTATGTGCTTAAATATTGTTTTGCTATTTGGAGTGTTAGATTTTATGTATTGGTTGCTTTATGATGTTGTTGGATTGAACTGTTTGAAATTGCTTGCTCACCCCAAAAGCAATCTAACTAAACTTGGCCTAACTTCTAATTGGACATGCATTACAACCCACTAGAGGAATGATTAGGTTTCTTAGGCTAAACATAGACCCTTTGATGAGGATAGTAGAATGGTCCTTTCCACCCTTTTAGTCAAACTAAGTGAAATGAGAAGAGGTAGTGGCAAGGTTGGGGATCGCGGTTCAAAGGTAGTTTTAGGTAGAGTATGTTTCTCCAATGCATAAGCTATAATTTGGTTTCGATTCACGAGTGCGCGGCATGAAACTCCTTAAAACCCAAATTAGAGCGGTTGCAATTTCTTTGATCTCATGATGATTGGTCAACATCATACGATGACATTTGGTTGGACATGTATTGCATCTAATTAACCTTGCTTAGAAACCTCAGTTGCTTGATGTTAGATATGTACTATTGTCTCCTTCTCGCTTACTGAGCAAATTGTCGCTCATTCCTTTATAAGAAAAAATATTAGTTGCATGAATTTATATTTGAAAACATATATGGTTTGTTCACTTCATGGAATAGAATAAGAAGGAATGGAATTAGAATTCCGTAGGGAATGAAATAATGGTATAATACATATTGCTTTATTCAGTTGGATTTATAAGCAATTTAAGAATAGGCATGTAATATAACTTTAATGACTAAATCATTCTCGATCCATTTTTTTTTTCAACTAATCCTAAAGTAATATGACGATGGTGGTGGTAGTGGTAATGGTAGTGGTGGCTACGGTAGTTGGTGATGGTATTGGTCATGGTAATGGTAGTGGTAGCGGTAGCGGTGGCAATGGCTATGGTGATTGGTGGTGATGGCGGCAGCAGCAACGGTAGTGGTGGCAGCAGCAGTAACAGTGATGGTAGTGACAGCAGCTATAGTGGTGGTGGCAACGGCAGCAGTGGTGATGTAGTGGTGGTGGTAGCTATGGTGGTGGTGTCAACGACGATGGTGGTAGCATTAGTAGTGGTTGGTAGTAGTGGTAGCAGTAGTAGTGGTTGGTGGTGGTGGTAGCGGTGGTGGCAGTGATGGTAGTGGTAGCTATGGTGGTGGTATTGGTACTAGTAGTAGTGGTGAGAAATAATGATTCTTTGATTGAATTAAAGAATTCCTATTACTTAATTTCAAGTAATAGGGATTCTTTAAAGGAGGGAATGAAATTCTAATTCTCCCAATTGAACAGGCCGATAGAGCTTAAGAAATTTGAAACCTAAGTTTATTTTCGATTTAGAAATAAATAATCTTAAAAGTTTAGTTTTGAGCTCAAAATTTTAAAATTTTTGTATAGGTTATTTAGAGTATGTAAAATAGTGCTACAAAGAGATTTTTTAGAAATTAATTTTTGAAAATTTTAGTTAATTTTTAGGCCTTCAAATCATATATATAAATGGTGATTTTAGGCTAAATTAGTGATTAAATGTATAATTATTAACTTAGTACATAATTAGGTGTTTTAGGATGTTAATATCTAATGTAGTATAATATTTGTAGTATTTAGAGTGTTAGATGTGATTATTATATGTATTATATAGTGAATATATGTAAATTAATAATATGTGAAATTAGAAATGTAATAAGTAGAAAATATTAGGTTAAAATTGATAATATAACAATAATAGTAAAATAAAATAAATCTAATATGTAACTTAAATTTAGATAATCACATGAAAAATATAAATTTTTCTCATATGGGGAGTAAATTCAATAGTTAAATTAAAATGAATTGTATAGACTAGAATACTGATTAGGGGCTAAATGTGATATTTAAGATACCCAAGTGTAATGTGATTAATTTTACATTATGGTTTGAAACGAGTTTTTAGGGTTTTTGTATAATATTATAATAAAAAACCGAATTAAAACATAAATAAAAAATGGATTCAGAAACTGATTCCGAAACTAGGTTAGAATATGTTGATAATAAATAATAAATATATATTTTGAAAATTGAGTCAAATCATAATTTAAAGCTTGTATAACATAAGGATAAAAATACTAAATATATATATATATTTAAATTATAGGAGATGCAAAGACAAATTAACTTGTGGCAAGTTTAGTAAGCGTAAAGAGGGTTCTAAATAAGTTAGGTTCAATACATCGCTATATTTTGGAGTACTATATTAAAGTACCTAGAAGTTTAAGATTGTATGTAATTGTGCATTTAGTTAGTTATATGTGCATGTGGTTGTATGTCTTTGATTATTTATTGAGTGTTGACATTACGTTTTGGTGGTTTGTTGTAAATTGAGTGGTGTGAGATTGTTTGGTCACTTTAAACTGAACTTAATTTTAATCGAACCTAATACCTTAATTGGACATGCATTGTAACTTTTTAGGGGATTGTTATGATTCTTCAACCAACTACTGATACCTTCGAAAAAGATAATGCTAGATAGCATAATGGTCTTTTCTTCATCCTTAGCTAAACTAAGTAATAGGAGAGCGGGTTACAATAAGGATGAGGGCAATGGTTTGAAGGATAGTCATGGAAGGAGTGGTATCTCCATTGCATAAACTTGAGTTTAGAGCAGATAAAATTACTTTGATTTCACAACAAATTGGATCACGTTATGTGATGACATTTGTGTGATTGCATTACATTTAATTAATTATTTGAAAACCCTATTTGTATTTGTTATGCCTTCTTAAGTCTCCATCCCAATTTACTGAGCTGTTGGTTACTCATACCCTTATAGATTTTCTTGTATGTATTGATTAAGATGCTGCATTATAACTATCTTAAGGTTAGCTTCTTTTTGAAGTGCCTTGACGAGTAAGGATCAACTTGGTTGAACAATAGAGTCCTTTAGAGTTTTATTATTAACTATTGGGTTTATGTAATGGTCTTGTAATATTTTACTTATCAAACTAATCAAACTACTGTGTCATGTAAATATTTCTTGGGATCGTAAGATAGTATAAGTATCTTTATGCAATTATGACTTAAAGTTTCCAATCATATATATAGATTTTATCAATAATTATGAATGAGCTATTTACTTTAAAGTGAGGAGTGGTGAATGCCTTGTGTGAGTTCTTGAAATCGCAATTAGGGCAACCGAATTTAGATTTATAGCCTTTGGGAAAAGTTATCCAATTGAACTTAAACTTTACGACTAAGATAAATAAGTTAGTTGAAGCGACTTAGTGAAATTAGATTTAAAAAATAATGACCTAAACTTCGAATTGTACCCTTAAAGGTATGATTATTTAATATAGTATAAAAATGATCGAAATCCCTAAAATTGAGCTCGGAATGCGACAAGAACTTAAAGATAAGTTAATTAAGCTATAAAATAAGACAATATAGTATAATTTACTATATAAATATATACGTATGTTTATGAGTATATCTAGTATAAATAATAATTATACCTATAATTTAACCCGAAATTATATGATTATATATAATATGTGATGAATTCATAAAAATAAATAAGAAATATATCTTTAAAATAAAAGCTATGTTAGAAACATTATTATATGAGTACAATACATGTTACATTAGATATATATATATATATATATATATTGAATATATACATGCATGTAATACATAAGTAACAAATATTAATATAATATATATTATTAATAAATTCACTTAAAATTGACTAAAACTTATCCAAAACTAAAGAGAATCAGCTGGATTTCTTTAGAATTCACTATGGCTTGCTCCTATTAAACAAATAAGTTGAATCAAAAGTGAATTGCATAATAATTAGACACCTCCAACTTAGGGATTGCAACAAGAAAAGGGAAAAAAATTACATATGAATTACGCCAAATGGAAATTGACTTGAACTACTATATATAGGGCTCATAACACTAATTTAGATACTTTAGGACCTTAGACTATAGAAAGAAAAAATTAGAAAGTTGTAGAAAAATAAAAAAAGAGGAAAAACAGAGCTAAGATCGAGCTAGGGTGGTTCCCCAACTAAATCTTGATATGTTGTGAAGTCCTTCCACCATCTAGCAGCCTACCCTATGCCTTAGCCTTTTAACAAGCAACCACCATCCTACGGCCACCAGAGTATTGATGAGTTGACATGTCAAATTTCTCCTTAGTTTTTTTGTTTAATTAAAAAAAAAAAAACACTAAATCTACCAAAAAAAATATGAAAAACTTTATAATTAAGAAAGTTACTATTTACCTGAATTTTGACTTTCAAAATAAATATATCAAATGATGTTGTTTCTAGCATAAAATTTTTCTGTAAAATATATATGATTTATAGATAATTGCTATGTAGCCCTATTTTTGATTGATGCATTTCTAATATTTATTATAATTTTTAGCCCTAAAGATAGCTATACTAACTTCTAGTGAAATATAATGATATTAGGATATATTGGAATTAATTTTGTATAAAAAGAATAATATTTAGGTAATTAAATATAATTTAGGGGTAAAATTATAATTTTGAGTATATAGGTAGTAAGTTGACAGCATGAAACTAAATGATGATTGAATCCCCTACATTTTTAAAAGTCTTTAGAAATTTTCTAGGAATGATTTGGTGACATGAGCCATTTATTATGCATTTACGTTGTAAAATAGCTTAAATTACGAATCGGAAATGTATTTTTAATAATAATAGGCTAAAAAGTGATAAATTATGAAATAAAAATTACTTATATGCATACAAGTTAGATTTGATAAAAAGTGAAATTTTAACATATTTAATAATAATTTTATAACCAAGATAGATTATATACATATTAGGGTTATATAACATGTATACTATTGAGTTATATTGGTAAATTCCATAAAATATAGTTTAAATATATAAAATGGATATAATGTGATAATATTCATTATAAGCATGTATAGGTATATCAGAAATTCGAAATACCCTTTATATGTCATTTTCAAGAATAGAACTTGTAATTTATGTTATTAGGTCGGTACGAACCCAATAACACTATTTTTACTGAAATCAGACAATCTTAGCCAATATGACATATAGCTCCCTAATATTATAAGAATTTACATATTACGAGAATTTACGTACTATGATAACTTCATCATAATTGAAACATGTTTTAATTGAATAAAACTATGTTTCAATGTGATCAAAACAATATATTATACGTAATAATATAATTATGTATATTACTAATATAACTTGACTTATACAATAAAACTATATCTTATTATATAAGGAAAATGATAATATACTTTAGATATATATATTTATATAAAACCATTTAAAGAAATACTTTTAGATAGAATCCTAATGTTTTCATAATCCTTACAAAAACTAAATCCGGATTTTGTATATATATGATCTTCCAATAATTAGGGAGTTAAGGACACAAGTCTTTCGTAGCGAACATCTGGATAGGTAAGTTGGGATCGTAGCTTTACCGCTTGTTGTGATACTACATCAAAGTATCTAGAAGCTTAAGAGTACTTGATTGTGGTTGTAAATTAGTTGTCTGTACGTATGCCATGTGTATGATTGATAATTTAAATGTTATAGGAGTTAAACTCCTTGGTGTACTATTTTGCATGATTACATTGTTTTTATATCGTGTGAACTTAGCTGATCACCCCTAGATGAAACTAATCATGATGTAACTACTAACATAACTGGGCATGCATATCAACCGTTAGGGGAACGATTGGAAGTATCAGGCCAAATACTGATTCCCTTTGATGAGGATTGTTGAAATAGTCCTTTCCCCATCCTTAGTCGAACTATATGACAAGAGAGGAGATCGCGGTAAGGGTAGGGGCTATAGTTCAAAGGTGGTCGTGGAAGGAGGGTGTTCTCCATTACACATGCTCGAGTTTGGTCTGATTTGAGTTGTGGTGAAACTCTTTAATCCAAGTTAGAGCAGATGTAATTTCTTTAATCTTACAATGGACCGAATAACATTATGTGATGTTTTAAGTGATTGATTGCATTGCATTGCATTACATTACATTTCATCATAGTTAATAACCTTGCTTGTGATTGTTTGGTACTCTTTTGACTCTGTCCCATTTACTGAGCTAGTTGTGCTCATATCCCTATAGATTCTTTTGTAGGTGACAAGTGAAGATCAGGATGTTCAAATACCATCATCCCCCGGTTAGTGTGTTGTTGGTTGGGATATCGAGGAACAAAAAATCCACTGAATCTAGGTTTTTGACTTTTCTTTTAAGTTTTGAGAAAACTAATTGGTAATTTCCTAGGATGCTCACTAGTTTCCTAACTTATTGTAAATAGACTTCAAAAACTGTAACTTTTGATAAACTTTGATTCCAAATTATAGCTATAAGTGTGAGACGTTTATGTAAATACTATTGTGTTATCAGACAATAGGTGATACAGAACAGGTATTTTGTAAAGCTATACCATAGGCTTAATAATTCACAGGTATTAGAATGGATGCTTAAAGTTGCTTAAGTTGTTTATGCCTTGTGTGGACTATATCTACNTAATATAATATATATTATTAATAAATTCACTTAAAATTGACTAAAACTTATCCAAAACTAAAGAGAATCAGCTGGATTTCTTTAGAATTCACTATGGCTTGCTCCTATTAAACAAATAAGTTGAATCAAAAGTGAATTGCATAATAATTAGACACCTCCAACTTAGGGATTGCAACAAGAAAAGGGAAAAAAATTACATATGAATTACGCCAAATGGAAATTGACTTGAACTACTATATATAGGGCTCATAACACTAATTTAGATACTTTAGGACCTTAGACTATAGAAAGAAAAAATTAGAAAGTTGTAGAAAAATAAAAAAAGAGGAAAAACAGAGCTAAGATCGAGCTAGGGTGGTTCCCCAACTAAATCTTGATATGTTGTGAAGTCCTTCCACCATCTAGCAGCCTACCCTATGCCTTAGCCTTTTAACAAGCAACCACCATCCTACGGCCACCAGAGTATTGATGAGTTGACATGTCAAATTTCTCCTTAGTTTTTTTGTTTAATTAAAAAAAAAAAAACACTAAATCTACCAAAAAAAATATGAAAAACTTTATAATTAAGAAAGTTACTATTTACCTGAATTTTGACTTTCAAAATAAATATATCAAATGATGTTGTTTCTAGCATAAAATTTTTCTGTAAAATATATATGATTTATAGATAATTGCTATGTAGCCCTATTTTTGATTGATGCATTTCTAATATTTATTATAATTTTTAGCCCTAAAGATAGCTATACTAACTTCTAGTGAAATATAATGATATTAGGATATATTGGAATTAATTTTGTATAAAAAGAATAATATTTAGGTAATTAAATATAATTTAGGGGTAAAATTATAATTTTGAGTATATAGGTAGTAAGTTGACAGCATGAAACTAAATGATGATTGAATCCCCTACATTTTTAAAAGTCTTTAGAAATTTTCTAGGAATGATTTGGTGACATGAGCCATTTATTATGCATTTACGTTGTAAAATAGCTTAAATTACGAATCGGAAATGTATTTTTAATAATAATAGGCTAAAAAGTGATAAATTATGAAATAAAAATTACTTATATGCATACAAGTTAGATTTGATAAAAAGTGAAATTTTAACATATTTAATAATAATTTTATAACCAAGATAGATTATATACATATTAGGGTTATATAACATGTATACTATTGAGTTATATTGGTAAATTCCATAAAATATAGTTTAAATATATAAAATGGATATAATGTGATAATATTCATTATAAGCATGTATAGGTATATCAGAAATTCGAAATACCCTTTATATGTCATTTTCAAGAATAGAACTTGTAATTTATGTTATTAGGTCGGTACGAACCCAATAACACTATTTTTACTGAAATCAGACAATCTTAGCCAATATGACATATAGCTCCCTAATATTATAAGAATTTACATATTACGAGAATTTACGTACTATGATAACTTCATCATAATTGAAACATGTTTTAATTGAATAAAACTATGTTTCAATGTGATCAAAACAATATATTATACGTAATAATATAATTATGTATATTACTAATATAACTTGACTTATACAATAAAACTATATCTTATTATATAAGGAAAATGATAATATACTTTAGATATATATATTTATATAAAACCATTTAAAGAAATACTTTTAGATAGAATCCTAATGTTTTCATAATCCTTACAAAAACTAAATCCGGATTTTGTATATATATGATCTTCCAATAATTAGGGAGTTAAGGACACAAGTCTTTCGTAGCGAACATCTGGATAGGTAAGTTGGGATCGTAGCTTTACCGCTTGTTGTGATACTACATCAAAGTATCTAGAAGCTTAAGAGTACTTGATTGTGGTTGTAAATTAGTTGTCTGTACGTATGCCATGTGTATGATTGATAATTTAAATGTTATAGGAGTTAAACTCCTTGGTGTACTATTTTGCATGATTACATTGTTTTTATATCGTGTGAACTTAGCTGATCACCCCTAGATGAAACTAATCATGATGTAACTACTAACATAACTGGGCATGCATATCAACCGTTAGGGGAACGATTGGAAGTATCAGGCCAAATACTGATTCCCTTTGATGAGGATTGTTGAAATAGTCCTTTCCCCATCCTTAGTCGAACTATATGACAAGAGAGGAGATCGCGGTAAGGGTAGGGGCTATAGTTCAAAGGTGGTCGTGGAAGGAGGGTGTTCTCCATTACACATGCTCGAGTTTGGTCTGATTTGAGTTGTGGTGAAACTCTTTAATCCAAGTTAGAGCAGATGTAATTTCTTTAATCTTACAATGGACCGAATAACATTATGTGATGTTTTAAGTGATTGATTGCATTGCATTGCATTACATTACATTTCATCATAGTTAATAACCTTGCTTGTGATTGTTTGGTACTCTTTTGACTCTGTCCCATTTACTGAGCTAGTTGTGCTCATATCCCTATAGATTCTTTTGTAGGTGACAAGTGAAGATCAGGATGTTCAAATACCATCATCCCCCGGTTAGTGTGTTGTTGGTTGGGATATCGAGGAACAAAAAATCCACTGAATCTAGGTTTTTGACTTTTCTTTTAAGTTTTGAGAAAACTAATTGGTAATTTCCTAGGATGCTCACTAGTTTCCTAACTTATTGTAAATAGACTTCAAAAACTGTAACTTTTGATAAACTTTGATTCCAAATTATAGCTATAAGTGTGAGACGTTTATGTAAATACTATTGTGTTATCAGACAATAGGTGATACAGAACAGGTATTTTGTAAAGCTATACCATAGGCTTAATAATTCACAGGTATTAGAATGGATGCTTAAAGTTGCTTAAGTTGTTTATGCCTTGTGTGGACTATATCTACAATAGTAGCTGTGAGGTTAACTTTTATCTTAGGTAAGTTTACATAGCAGGATTGTTACGATTTCTCTTGTTTGAGGTTTAACAGTTTTGAGTTGGTATTAGAGCGTGGTTCTAAAAAAACCAAGCATTGAAGCATCTAATTAAAATAAGTAGATAATAGGATCATTGAGAATAGTGTTGATAATGAATATAAAAAACTTAGATCTGTAGGATTATATATATATATATATATAGCTTATATATGTAAAACAGAGTATAAATTGACTTTTAACTTCATTATTTTAGATTCGTAGAAGTGGTTTATTACATGTATGGTAGAATTTTGAATGAGAAGGGGATGAGATACCTATTAAGTATAGGATTTGGATGTAGAAGTTATTATTAGATATGATTGACTAGAGAATGTTTTATACTATTGATGAGATTATTGAAAATTATAAGCTTGGAATATTTTTTAGTATACAGGGTAATTGGAGGATAATGAGAGTGAGTTAGGATCTACATATAATGAGTATATGCTATAGCTGCCTATGTGAAGAAGTACTTCCGAGAAAATAGGGTTTTATCTGTGATGATCCCTATCCTGTATTTTCTAGCTTTAGTAGAGGCAGATAAGGATTACCCTCTAGGTTTTGATCAAGTATCTCTAGGTGTTCCACATATTTCTAAAAATTACCTTCCCTAGTGTGGTTGATTAGTTTCTTAGATATCTTCTAGATGAACCATAAGTATAGAAGTACCATTGCAACCTCAAGAGCTTGAACCTCTTGTAATACCACTTGAGAATTCACCTTAAGAAGCTCAGCCAAATGTAGGGTTGGATAATGATCATGATCTTAAGGAGGATCCAAAAGAAGTGGAGGTTGAAGCAGAAGATGGAGTACAGGACAATGGAGATTAGTTCAAGATTTGAAGAGACTAGGATGGAAGATTAGTTTCCCTTAGAAGGTGTAGTAACTTCAGATAGTGCGGGCAACTAAAAGTTAAGGAAATAGTAAAAAGATAAGTCTAATGCTTTTGATATCACTTGACCTAGTTGTTTTGATTTATCTAGGTCCCCTTAGTGACTTTTGATGTACTTTTGACTTTTTGAATGTAACCTATGCACTTTTGACGTTGTGGTTACTAAATATGTAAATGATGTAAATAGATAATCAAATGTTGTAAATAAAGTGATATGATCTTTTGAGTGCAAAGTTTCAATTATCTTATGAACTATTGTAAAGTAAATGTCCTTATTTTTCAGTATCTATATGAGATATCACCATGAATATGGTATAACGTTACAGGTGAAACTCGATGAGCCCATGATGTATAGGTATATTTGAGTACATATAGAGTGTGTAATAAGTAGTGTATGAATATATCATTGCTTATACAAGGATGAAATATTGTAAGTCTTATGTTAATTGAGAACCTTGGTGAGGAAATCTGTAGTTATGTATTGCTAATATAGGGAATAATTAATCTATATGTGAATATGAATCGCCTAGGTTAGATACTAACTTCAAGTACGCATATTATAAGTGTAGGTTGATAATTAGTGAATTATGAATTTGAATATGGCAAAGGAAGTACATAGAAACGGAAATGAAAATAACTGACCTGAAGGAGAAATACCACCTCCTAACCCTCCTAATCCACTAAAACCACCTATAAATGATGTACTACCACTTGCTCTAAACATGATGGACTAACTCAGTTTGGACAAATGTTAGCTAATATGAATACCATGATCCAACAGTAAGGAGCTTTAATTCAGCATTTGATCACAGATGGAAATATGATGAACCAAAGGCTAGTAGAGGTTGAACCTAGAGGAATTCGACCCCTAAGATACAAGTCGACTTCTTAAGTTTATGAAATCGAATTGGTATTTCGAAGGTGAAATAGGTAAGCTTGCCTTAGCTGATGATTGGTTAGCTCAAATTGAGTACATTTTTGAGGCGTTTAAGATTCTTGAAAATAAAAAAGTCTCTTATGGTACTTTTTTTTTGCTAAAGATGGGAGCGCAAGTTTGGTGGGACTCGATAGCATGAACCATGCCTAGCCCCATTACGTGGCAAGCATTTCGAGAGGCATTTAAGAGAGAATATTTCCTTGTCAGTGTGTAAAATTAGATGACCCAATAGTTAATGGAAATAAAGAAAGGCACTATGAGTATAGCATAATATGAGAATGAATTCAATAGGTTGTTGCAATATGTGCCTGAGTCGTACGGGGATAATTAGGAGTTGAAGAAGGATCTTTTCCTTAACAGATTTGACCCAACAATGCGATGTAAGTTAATGGATTACGGATTCACCACTTATCATCAAATTGTGGCTAAGGTGCATTAATTGGAGAATAATTGACTGGCTATGCAAAATGAGTGGAGTAAGGAAATGATGAGAGTTAATCAATATAAGCCTATTTTCAAGAGGACATTTTTAGTTGTAAATAATAACTCAGGCTAGAAAGGAAAGAAGTTAGCTATTGTAACTAATGGCCCTACTTCAAATAGAATTAGATTTAGTTTTTATGATGAGGTGAGAAATGTGAAATGCTAGAAGTGTTGAGTGCAACATTTTCCTAGGCAATGTCCTCAATTAAGAGGAAAATGTTTTTTGTGTGGTGATTCAAATCACATGTCGAGAGAGTGTCCAAAGATGAAAACAGTGAAGTGCTATAGTTGTGGAATGACAGGATACTTCTTAAGATATTGTAACCAAGTGAGACCAAGGGCTAAGAGATTCAGAGGAGTAGAGACAACTATTATACCAACTAAAGTGTTTGCCATTGAGGGTATAGAAGAGGATATTGAGGATTTTGATTGAACCGACCAAGGTTTAGTAATAGGTATATAAACATCAATATTGAAGTTATAACTCTACTTACTTATGAGTTGATTGTGAATCTTGTATACATCAATAGTGTTAAGAATTGTGAAGATATGTAACTTAAGTATAGTACTAAAGAGAGATAATTATAGTAATAGTAATTGTTTCTGTATCAGGAAACATACTTGTAAATGAGCGAACTGCTTATGCATTATTTAATACTAGAGCGTCACATTCATTTAGTAGTTAGGAGTTTGTTTCAAGAAATGGGATTAAGATGAGTGAAGTTAAATCCACCTATAGAATAAGAACACTTATAGAGTAAGAATACCTATAGGAGAGCAAGTGTTAACACGGGAAATAATAGATAACGGACAATTGTAAATCTAAGGACAAGAATTCTCGATAAAACTTATAGTATTACCAATTAAAGGGTATGATGTTATTATAGGAATAGATTGATTATCCAAATAAAGTGCCAAAGTGGATTGTCAAAATAAAAATATAATCTTAGATAAGGGTAAGGTCATATTTTAGGGAAAGATGGGTGAGTGAAATCCTATATTTTTGGTACTTGAAGTAAGTCAAGAAGTGAATGAAATTACTGAAGGATGTCAATTCTATTGGATATTTGCTATAGAGGGAAAGAAGGAAACCTTAAAAGTATCAGAAATAAAAGTAAGAAGTGAATTTCCTAATATTTTTCTAGAAGAATTACCTGGGTTAGCATCACAACGAGACTTAGATTTTTTTTATAGAGCTGGTGCTAGGAACCAAACTAATATCAAAAGCTCCATATCGAATGTCACCGATAGAACTTCAGAAGTTAAAGAAGCAACTTCAAGAACTATTGGACAAAGGATTTATATGACCTAGTTTGTCTCCTTGGGGAGCATCAGTATTATTTGTGAAAAAGAAAGATAGAACCATGAGGTTGTGTATTGATTATCGGGAGATAAATAAAGTGACTATTAAGAATAAATATCCACTACACAAAATTGATGATTTATTTGATTAACTGCATGGTGCCACAACATTTTTACAGATTGATTTAAGATTTGGATACCATTAGTTACGAATTAAGCCAGAGGATGTACTAAAGATAGCTTTTTGAACTAGATATGGGCACTACAAGTTTTTAGTAATGCCTTTTGGTTTGACAAATGCGTTGGTTGTGTTTATGGATTTGATGAATCGGATATATCAACTTGACTTGGATAAATTTGTTGTGGTATTCATTAATGATATTTTAATTTATTCCAAGACTAAAAAGGATCATGCCAATCATCTACGTTTGGCTTTGTAGCAATTGAGAGACAATCAATTGTATGTTAAGTTGAGTAAGTGTGAATTATGGCTGGATAGAATATCATTTTTAGGACATGTTATGTCAGGTGAAGGAATTTCAGTGGATCCCAAAAAGGTCAAAGTAGTGGTTGAATGGAAACATCTAACTACTGTAATAGAAATAAGAAGTTTTCTTGGAAGGGGAAAATATTACAAGCAATTTATAAAAGACTTTTCTGAAATCGCTAAGCCTTTAACTCGACTAATACAAAAGGATGTTAAATTTGAATGGAGTAATGAATGTGAATAAAGTTTCCAAGAATTGAAGGATCGTTTTATTTCGATGCCAAAACTTATTTTACTGGATCTAAGTAAATCTTACTGTATATATAGTGATGCTTCTAAAAATGAACTGAGATGTATATTGATGTAGAATAGAAAAGTGGTAGCATATGCATCTAGGCAATTGAGGCCTCATGAGAGGAATTATCCAACTCATGATTTAGAATCAACCGCTATAGTGTTTGTTTTGAAAATTTAGAGACATTATTTTTATGAGCAACATTGTGAGATCTACACAAATCATAAATGTTTAAAGTATTTATTTACTTATAAGGAGTTCATCTTCATACAAAGATATTAGTTGGAGTTAATAAAAAATTATGACTCGACCATAAACTATCATCTTGGTAAAGCTAATGTCATAGTAGATGCATTGAGTCGCAAGAACTATGAACAAGTGGCCTTGTTACTTACTACTTAATGCAAACTGATTAAGGAATTTAAAAAATTGGAAATTGAATTCAAATGGCATGAAACTAATGCACAATTAATGAATTTAGTAGTACAACCAACCTTGATAGAGAGAATTAAGCTTCAACATGATAGAGATTCGAGATTGAAAGAAATCAAGGAAAAGTTAAATACCGATAATGTGCTTGATTTCAAAATAGACACTGAAGGTGTGTTAAGATATAAGAATAGAGTTTGTATGCTTAGTGACTCAAAGCTAAGGAATGAAATAATGATTGAAGCGCATGATATTGGTTACACATTGCATCCTGGTAGGAATAAGATGTATCGCAATTTGAAATCGTTGTTTTGGTGGAAAGGCATGAAAAAGGATGTAACACAATATGTTATTAGGTGTAATATATGCCAATAAGTGAAAGTGGAACATTAGAGACTTAATAGTTTAATACAACTGTTAGAAGTACCTCAATGGAAGTAGGATCATATTACAATGGATTTTGTAATAGGACTCCCAAGGATAAGATCAGGTTATGATTCAATTTAGGTTGCAATGGATAGGTTGATGAAGTGTGCTCATTTCTTACCTTATCAAATTGGTGATTCAATGGAAAAGTTGGCATGACTGTATATTAGAGAGATCGTTAGACTGCATGGTATACTAATAAGTATTGTGTTAGATAAGGATAGTCAATTCATATAAAAGTTTTAGGAAAGCTTACATCAATCTTTAGGAACAAAATTGCAGTTCAACATGGCTTATCATCCCTAAACAGATGGATAGTTGGAAAGAGTTATTCAAATACTTAAGGATATGTTAAGAAGTTGTATTCTGGACTTCAGTGGTGACTGGGACCAATATTTGCCATTGGTAGAATTTGCTTATAACAATAGTTATCAAACAACAATTCAAATGGCACCATTTGAAGCTTTATATGGAAGAAAGTATTGATCACCACTGTATTAGGAGAATGAGGAATACATAATGATAGGGCTTAATATAATCAGACAGATGGATGATAAAGTTAAAATAATATGATAAAGGATGAAGATAGCTTAGGATTGATATAAGAGTTGGGTAGATTTAAAAAGAAAACCTATATAATTTGCAATAGGAGATCGAGTGTATGTAAAGATAAGTCCATTTAAAGGGTTTAAATGTTTTGATACTACGAGAAATCTAAGTCCTAGATATATTAGACCTTTGAAATCTTAGAAAGAATTAGGAATGTTATGCACCAAATTACTTTACCACCAAGTTTAGTTGGATATCATGACATATTCTAAGTATCATTGTTCCGGAAGTTTGTGAAGAACCTAGATATAATCATGGAGTTGAAACTAGTGGACATATAAGAGGACTATACAATTAGAGAAAGGTTGATCAAGATTTTGGAAAACTGAATTCAGAAGTTAAGAAATCAAGAAGTAGAGTACGTGAAAGTTCAATAGGGGTAGCGGCTTAAGAGCCTAGCTAACTTAAGAACCAAAGTTAGTAATGAAGAATCATTACCTGGACTCTTCAAAGAACAAGGCAAGTAATAGATTTTTATCAAAAAAATAAGTGGTTATTATGTTTAAAATCGAAGTTTTAAGGACAAAACTTTTTTAAAGGGAGTGCAACTATGAGCTCTTGAAATTGCATTTAGGGCAATTGAACTTAGATTTAGGGTTTCTAGGAAAAGTTATTTGATTGAATTTAAACTTTATGACTAAGATAAAAAAGTCAGTTGAAGTGACTCTGCGAAGTTAGATTTAAAAAATAATTACCTAAATTCCCAATTTTGTCATTAGAAATATGATTACTTAATATAATATAAAAATGATTGAAACCTTTAAAATCAAGCTCAGAATGCGACGAGGATTTACAGATAAGTTAATTAAACTATAAAATAAGATAATATAGTATAATTCACTATATGAATATATACATATGTTTATGAGTATATCCGATACAAATAATAATTATACCCATAATTTAACCCGAAATTATATAATTATATATAATATGTGATGAATTCATAAAAAAAAAAAAGAAATATATCTTAAAAATAAAAGCTATGTTAGAAACATTATTATATGAGTACAAATACATGTTACATGTGATATATATATATATATATATAATATACATGTATGTAACAAATATTAATATAATATATATTATTAATAAATTCACTTAAAATTAACTAAAACTTATCCAAAACTAAAGAGAATCAGTTGGATTTCATTGTAGCTTGCTCCTATTAAACAAATATGCTGAATCAAAAGTGAATTGCATAATAATTAGACACCTCTTACTTAGGAATTTCAATAAGGTAAGGGAAAAAAATTGCATATGAATCACGATAAATGGAAATTGACATGAACTACTATATATAAGGCTCATAACACTAATTTAGATACTTTAGTGCCTTAAATTATAGAAAGAAAAACATTAGAAAAATCGTAGGAAAATAAAAAGAAAAAGAGAGAGGAGAAACAAAGCTAAGACTGAGTTAAGGTAATTCCCCAACCAAATCTTGATCTACTGTGAAGCCCTTCCACCACGTAGCAATCCACCCTGCGCCTTGGCCTTCCAACAAGCAACCAACACCTCATGGCTACCAGAGCTCCGATGAATTGACAAGTCAAATTTCTGCCATATTTTTCATTTAATTTTAAAAAATACTAAATTTACCTAGAAAATTATGGAAAAATTTGTAGTTATGTTATTTTATACATTCTTTCATGTGATATTTTTATTTTTGTAAAATTTGAAATATTTAATACACTTACTTAAGAAAGTCATTATTTATCTAAATTTTGACTTTCAAAATAAATGTATCAAATGATGCTGTTTCTAGCCCAAAATTTTTCTATAAAATATACATGTTATATAGATAATTGCTTTGTAGCCCAATTTTTTATTCATGCATTTCTAATTTTTATTGTAATTTTTAACTTTAAAAATAGCTATAATTAGGGTGAACATGTGAAATAAATAGGTTTTATCAAAATAATTGATGAAAATGACCTATATTGACTTTTGTTGATTTATAACGATGTTAGGATATATTGGAATTAATTTTGTATAAAAAGAATAATATTTGGGTAATTTAATATAATTTAAAGGTAAAATTATAATTTTGAGTATATAGGCAGCAAATCAATAGCATGAAACTAAATGATGATTGAATCCCCTATATTTTTAGGAGTCTGTAAAAATTTTTGAGAAATTATTTGGTGACCCAACCATTTATTAAGAATTTATATTGTAAAATAGCTTAAATTACGAACTGGGACGTATTCTAAATAAAAATAGGCTAAAAAGTAATAAATAATGAAATAAAAACTACTTATATGCATACTAGTCAGATTTGATAAAAAGTGAAAATTTAACATATTTAATGATAATTTTGTAACCAGGATAGATTATATACATATTAGGGTTATATAACACGTATACTATTGAGTTATATTGGTAAATTCTATAAAATATAGTTTAAATATATAAAATGGATATAATGTCATAATATTCATTATAAGCATGTATATGTATATTAGAAANCTTACCTTATCAAATTGGTGATTCAATGGAAAAGTTGGCATGACTGTATATTAGAGAGATCGTTAGACTGCATGGTATACTAATAAGTATTGTGTTAGATAAGGATAGTCAATTCATATAAAAGTTTTAGGAAAGCTTACATCAATCTTTAGGAACAAAATTGCAGTTCAACATGGCTTATCATCCCTAAACAGATGGATAGTTGGAAAGAGTTATTCAAATACTTAAGGATATGTTAAGAAGTTGTATTCTGGACTTCAGTGGTGACTGGGACCAATATTTGCCATTGGTAGAATTTGCTTATAACAATAGTTATCAAACAACAATTCAAATGGCACCATTTGAAGCTTTATATGGAAGAAAGTATTGATCACCACTGTATTAGGAGAATGAGGAATACATAATGATAGGGCTTAATATAATCAGACAGATGGATGATAAAGTTAAAATAATATGATAAAGGATGAAGATAGCTTAGGATTGATATAAGAGTTGGGTAGATTTAAAAAGAAAACCTATATAATTTGCAATAGGAGATCGAGTGTATGTAAAGATAAGTCCATTTAAAGGGTTTAAATGTTTTGATACTACGAGAAATCTAAGTCCTAGATATATTAGACCTTTGAAATCTTAGAAAGAATTAGGAATGTTATGCACCAAATTACTTTACCACCAAGTTTAGTTGGATATCATGACATATTCTAAGTATCATTGTTCCGGAAGTTTGTGAAGAACCTAGATATAATCATGGAGTTGAAACTAGTGGACATATAAGAGGACTATACAATTAGAGAAAGGTTGATCAAGATTTTGGAAAACTGAATTCAGAAGTTAAGAAATCAAGAAGTAGAGTACGTGAAAGTTCAATAGGGGTAGCGGCTTAAGAGCCTAGCTAACTTAAGAACCAAAGTTAGTAATGAAGAATCATTACCTGGACTCTTCAAAGAACAAGGCAAGTAATAGATTTTTATCAAAAAAATAAGTGGTTATTATGTTTAAAATCGAAGTTTTAAGGACAAAACTTTTTTAAAGGGAGTGCAACTATGAGCTCTTGAAATTGCATTTAGGGCAATTGAACTTAGATTTAGGGTTTCTAGGAAAAGTTATTTGATTGAATTTAAACTTTATGACTAAGATAAAAAAGTCAGTTGAAGTGACTCTGCGAAGTTAGATTTAAAAAATAATTACCTAAATTCCCAATTTTGTCATTAGAAATATGATTACTTAATATAATATAAAAATGATTGAAACCTTTAAAATCAAGCTCAGAATGCGACGAGGATTTACAGATAAGTTAATTAAACTATAAAATAAGATAATATAGTATAATTCACTATATGAATATATACATATGTTTATGAGTATATCCGATACAAATAATAATTATACCCATAATTTAACCCGAAATTATATAATTATATATAATATGTGATGAATTCATAAAAAAAAAAAAGAAATATATCTTAAAAATAAAAGCTATGTTAGAAACATTATTATATGAGTACAAATACATGTTACATGTGATATATATATATATATATATAATATACATGTATGTAACAAATATTAATATAATATATATTATTAATAAATTCACTTAAAATTAACTAAAACTTATCCAAAACTAAAGAGAATCAGTTGGATTTCATTGTAGCTTGCTCCTATTAAACAAATATGCTGAATCAAAAGTGAATTGCATAATAATTAGACACCTCTTACTTAGGAATTTCAATAAGGTAAGGGAAAAAAATTGCATATGAATCACGATAAATGGAAATTGACATGAACTACTATATATAAGGCTCATAACACTAATTTAGATACTTTAGTGCCTTAAATTATAGAAAGAAAAACATTAGAAAAATCGTAGGAAAATAAAAAGAAAAAGAGAGAGGAGAAACAAAGCTAAGACTGAGTTAAGGTAATTCCCCAACCAAATCTTGATCTACTGTGAAGCCCTTCCACCACGTAGCAATCCACCCTGCGCCTTGGCCTTCCAACAAGCAACCAACACCTCATGGCTACCAGAGCTCCGATGAATTGACAAGTCAAATTTCTGCCATATTTTTCATTTAATTTTAAAAAATACTAAATTTACCTAGAAAATTATGGAAAAATTTGTAGTTATGTTATTTTATACATTCTTTCATGTGATATTTTTATTTTTGTAAAATTTGAAATATTTAATACACTTACTTAAGAAAGTCATTATTTATCTAAATTTTGACTTTCAAAATAAATGTATCAAATGATGCTGTTTCTAGCCCAAAATTTTTCTATAAAATATACATGTTATATAGATAATTGCTTTGTAGCCCAATTTTTTATTCATGCATTTCTAATTTTTATTGTAATTTTTAACTTTAAAAATAGCTATAATTAGGGTGAACATGTGAAATAAATAGGTTTTATCAAAATAATTGATGAAAATGACCTATATTGACTTTTGTTGATTTATAACGATGTTAGGATATATTGGAATTAATTTTGTATAAAAAGAATAATATTTGGGTAATTTAATATAATTTAAAGGTAAAATTATAATTTTGAGTATATAGGCAGCAAATCAATAGCATGAAACTAAATGATGATTGAATCCCCTATATTTTTAGGAGTCTGTAAAAATTTTTGAGAAATTATTTGGTGACCCAACCATTTATTAAGAATTTATATTGTAAAATAGCTTAAATTACGAACTGGGACGTATTCTAAATAAAAATAGGCTAAAAAGTAATAAATAATGAAATAAAAACTACTTATATGCATACTAGTCAGATTTGATAAAAAGTGAAAATTTAACATATTTAATGATAATTTTGTAACCAGGATAGATTATATACATATTAGGGTTATATAACACGTATACTATTGAGTTATATTGGTAAATTCTATAAAATATAGTTTAAATATATAAAATGGATATAATGTCATAATATTCATTATAAGCATGTATATGTATATTAGAAATTTGAAATACTCTTTATATGTCATTTTCAAGAATAAAACTCATAATACGTATTATTAGGTCGGTACGAACCTAATGACACTATTTTTACTGGAATCAGATAATCCTAGCTAATATGACATATAGCTCCCTAATATTATGAGAATTTACATGCTACAATAACTTCACTGTAATTAAAACGTGATTTAATTAAATAAAAGTATGTTTCCATGCGATTAAAACGATATATTATACGTAATAATATAACTACGTATATTACCAATATAACTTAACTTAACTTATATAATAAAACTATATTTTATTTTATAAGAAAAATGATAATATACTTTAGCTATATATTTATATAAAATCATTTAAAGAAATACTTTTATGTAAAACCTTAATGTTTTCGTAATCTTTATGAAAATTAAATTTGGGTTTTGTATATATAGGATCTTTCAATAATCAAGGAGTTAAGGATACGAGTGTTCCGTGTTGAGTGTTTGGATAGGTAAGTTGGGATTGTGGCTTTACCGCTTGTTGAGATACTGTATCAAAGCATTTGGAAGCTTAAGAGTACTTGATTATGGTTGCAAATTAGCTATTTGTGTGCATACCATGTGTGTGATTGATAATTTGAATGTGACAAGAGTTAAACTCCTTGGCATGCTATTTTATATTATTGCATCTTTTCTATATTATGTGAACTTGACTGATTATTCTTAAATGAAACTAATAGTGATGTAACTATTAACATAATTAGGTATGCATATCAACCGTTAGGAAAATCATTAGGAATATTAGGCCAAATACCGACTCCTTTCGATGAGAATAGCTGAAACGATCTTTTTCTCATCTTTAGTCGAACTAAGTGATAAGAGAAGAAGTCACGACAAGGGTGGGGGTCATGGTTCGAAAGTAGTCATAGGAGGAGAGTATTATCTATTGCATAAGCTCATATTTAGTTTGATTTGAGTCGTAATGAAACTCCTTAATCTGGGTTGGAGTGGATGTAGTTTCTCTAACCTTACAATGAACTAGATAATATTGTGTAATGTTTCAAGTGATTGATTGCATTATATTTTCATTATAGTGAATAGCCTTAATTATGATTATTTAGTACTTTATAGACACCTTATTTTTGCTACCATTTATTTTAATTTTAATCTCTTTTTATTTTTAAGCTAAGTTTATAAAAAATAAAAAAAAATTGAATTGAAATAAATAGAAAAATAACTAAAAAATAAATAAATAAATAACAAATAAATAAAAATAAACAAAATGAAAATAAAAAAAAAATAATATAAGTGTCAACTAGAGTCGAGTCGCTTAGGGTTGGATCGGACGATGGAGATGAATAGTTAATTTAATAAATTCTAAGTCATTAAAAAATTGGGTTTTATTAAAAATATTTTTAGACTAGTCTAATGTAAAGAGAATTTTTTTTTAATCTATTTTATATTGGGTTAAATAAACTTAGGAATTATTAAATGGGTTAGCGTATATTTTTTGTTCAATTAAAATGAATTGAATCGTGCCTAAGATAGAAAGCCTGACTCAATGTAGGGTTTCTAGAAACTAGATTGAATCTTAAATGAATCCAAATCGAATATTATCGTATTATCATATCTTGGATTTGTTAAGATTAAATCTATGATAAAAACGATTCAAGTTCGTGGCTTATAAATAGTGGACAATAGGTTGTAAAAATACACATTTTTAGAATTCACATCTCTATTCATAATTTCCATACAACTTTATGAATACAATCACATACTCACATCGAATCGTCCATAGTACGGTCAAACACAACATACACACATCCCAATCAACTTACATACACGTCAGCACTGAACACACTCACACAGCTAACACTTTCAACACATACCCATGGTCAATACACTCATGCACATACGATCACAACCACGCCACATCCAGCTATTCAGGACGCCATACGCAAACACTGTCCATGATGGGTTCACAATTAGTTCACAACATGTACATTCGATCAAGTATGATTCGACTTGTTTAGGTAATTGAATAATTTTTTTAGTTAATTATTTATTTGTTTTTTTAAGTTAATCAATTTATTTTATTGACTTGTTTTTTAGTGTATGTTTTTTTTATAAATTTTAACAATTTTCATGCCAATTTGCAATTTTTATAAAATTTGTAATTTTTTGATAAATTTTAATTAAATTGGATTTTTTCAAATATTGTATATCTTTTCTTTGAGATCTATATCTTTGAAGAAGATACGTATTTAAGATACATATCAAAAAGTGCATTTTTTCTTAGAATATTTTGCATTTAGGACTTAGAAAAAATTGATTCTAACATGTAGTAATTTTTTTTTTAAAAATAAAAAAATATTAACCGAAGCTTTTAAAAAGATTTAGTTAGTTAGAGTTTTTGTAAATAGATTTAAAAAATTAGATCTTTTTAGGGTTTTTTTTAAATAATATTTTGATAACTAATATAAATTTGATTTGATTTCTTTTAAAAAAATTTATCCACTAAATCTTTTGTAAAACAAAACTATGTTGGTTTGATTTTAACTAGCGCGTACATAGACACCTCTGAGATAATCATATAAAAAATAAAAAACTATTTTTTCTTTTATTATAAAATTCGTAATAAAAAATTATAAAATATTCATTTTAATTACATTTTTGCATATTTGTACATATCTCAGCACTTTTACAAAAATTATAAAAAATAAAAGCTCATTGGTTTTCTTTATCTTTACATGGTGTCTTAGTCTTAATTAGTCTACCCTCGAACTAGGATTTTCTAGTTTAATTTTCTAAAAATAAATTGTTAAAATATTTACAAACTAGTGGCTAAATTAGGATTTTTTCACCCAAAAGCCTTAATTTCTTTTTTTACTAGTTTAATTGGTTGACGACTCTAATTTTTTAAAATAAAAATGTTTTTCCTTAATTTAATATTGAGCAATTTATATTAAGTGGGTTGAGTTTAATATAAGTTAAATTAAGGAAAATCAAAATAGGGCTTAATATATTCTTTTGACTTTGTCCCACTTACTAAGCTAGTTACGCTCATATCCTCATAGACTCTTTTACAGGTGATAAGTGAAGATTAGGATGTTTAAATACCACTACCCCTAAGTTAGTATGCTATTGGTTAGGAAACTGAGGAACGAGAAATTCACTGAATCTGGACTTTTGATTTTTCTTTTGAGTTTTGAGGAAATTCACTAGGAATTCTTAAGACGCCTACTAGTTTCTTAACTTATTGCAAATAGACTTTAAAACCTATGACTTTTGGTAAACTTTGATTGAAAATTATAATTATAAGTGCGAGACGTTTATGTAAATACTGTTATGTTATCAGACATTAAGTGATACAAAATATGTATTTGTAAAGTTACACCATATGTTTGATTATTTATAGGTATCAGAATGTATGTTTTAAGTTGGGTAAGTCGTATACATCTTATGTGGATCGTATTTATGATAGTAGCTATGAGGTTAACTTTTATCTTAGTTTATATGGTGAGACTACTATGACTTCTCTTATTCAGGGCATAACACCTTAAGTTCAGGGACTTAGCTAGAGGGTTGATTGGTTTAGAAGACTTAGATGAAGTTGCTTTAAAGACATCTTCAAAAAGTTGGTCTGTAAAGAGGGTATCCAATCTCTAGTTTAGAGAGTTGATCAGAAAGTTGGATAAGAAGAAAGACTTAACTATACCCCCATTATAGACTTGTTTGGAAAGTATTTGGCAAGAATGGCTTCGGAACATGATTTGAGGTTTGGTTGGTGTGAAATGCTTAGTGGAAATGACTTCAAAGTCTTATTTAGAGAGTTGATTAAAGTAAGGATATAATTAGAATAATCTCAGAGACTTGATTAGAAGGTTCTGAGATTAAAACTTGGTATTAGGCTAATTTTCAAAACCTCATGCAGAGACTTCAGTAGCAAGTTGGAACCTAAAACAAAGCTTACACCACTCGCTAGAGATAAGTCATACTTAAATTATTAAAATGACCTTATTTAACTTTGTATTTAATAAAACTAAAGTACTCGTATTGAATATTTATGGAACAATTGAAGTGGACAAGAACAATCATTAGTACTGTCAAGCGTAATATGTCTAGGTAAGTGGGATTAGTGTTTCACCACATTTTGAAGTATTATTAAGGATACTCGGAGGCCTTAGTATATGTCTTGGTTGTGATTATAAGTTAGTTGCTTGTGCGTATACAACATGTGTGATTGAGTATTGTTTTGCTATTTGGAATGTTAGATTTTATGTATTGGTTGCTTTATAATGTTGCTAGATCGAACTGTTTGAAATTGCTTAATCACCCTAAAAGCAATCTAACTAAAACTAAACTTAACTTCTAACTAGACATGCATCACAACCCACTAGGAGAATGAATAGGTTTCTCGGGTCAAATATGGACCCTTCGATAAGATAGCATAAATGTTCATTTCTTTATCTTTAGTTGAACTAAGTGATAGGAGAGGAGGTTATGGTAAGATTAGCGACCATGATTCAAAGGTTATCTTGGGTGGAGAATATTTTTCTATTGCATAAGCCTTGGTTTCCTTTCGTGAGTGCACGGTATCAGACTCTTCGTTACTCAGATTAGAGCGAGCATAATTTCTTCGATCTTACAATGGCTGATCAACATCATGCGATGATATTTGCTTAAATATACATTGCATCTAATTAACCTTGCTCGGAAACCATGGCTGCTTGATATTAGATATGTGCTATTATTTGTATCTTACTTACTGAGCAAGTTGTTGCTCTTTTCCCTATAGTTATTTTGTAGGTTTCTTAGTAGATACACTAGTACTACTCCAAGTTTTAGAAATGCAGAGAATGGGATCAAGGTGTGAAATTTAAGACTAATTGATTGGATTCCTATTTTGTTTATTAACTTTACTAACCTTTAGGAATACTAATAGGGTTTCTTCAGGTGACCCTCTAGTTTTTTATTGTTGTTACCTGTATTATGTTCTGTAAACCTATGAACTTTTATAAATCCTTAGTATATCATTTTTTTTTTAATATTTACAAAACTTGTCTTCTTCTCAAGCTTTTGTTGAACCTAGGGTTTATTATTTGATTTTGATGAGAACAAAACAAAAAGTATATAATTAAACTTGTTGATTTTGGTGAGAACAAAACAAAAAGTATATAACTAAATATGTTGTTTTTTAAGAGAACAAAACAAGATGATGATTAAACTAAATATTATTTGATTATATTGAGGTAATTGAATAAAATCAATTAATTTACTTCATGATTAAATATATCAATTATCTCTATAAGAAATTTGATCTTTTGAGTGGTGATTAAATGATCTCGAAGTTAGATTGCAAAGAGTATTTGTTTGTTGTATATTAAAAGAAATTTCAGGTGATATTTGTTCTACCAGATTGATAGCTCAAGGAAGAACCATTCTAATGGTATAAAGCTCTGAAAAAGACAAAGAAAAGCTTACTGGCCTGAAGGAACAGGCTTACCGGTTCACTTGCTAGTTATCATGCCAGTAGAGTATTTTGTTACCGGCTTGTTGATAGTTCAAGGTACTGACATGCCGGTAATTCTGATACAATTAGCCGTTGGAGCATTTAATGTACTGTAACGGGAAGAATTGAATGGGATGATATAAATGCTCAACAACCCTACTAAGGATAGTAGTGAACTGATCTTTTGTTGTAATATTTTAACATTCTCTTGTATTCTTGTTGTCTATAATTCTTATTGTCTCTTGTATCATAAATTGCTAATATTTAGAGAAATTTAAAGTGTAGTGCTTGTGAGATATTAGTTGCAAAGTATTGAGAGTTAAGAGCACTATACCAATAATTCTTGTGATTGAGTTTTTATGTTGTGAGTTGAGATTGAGTTTTGTGTTGTGAGTTGAGATTATGATTTGTATTGAGAGTTGTGAGTGTGAAACTCGTGTAATCAAGTTTGTATTTGTATAACTCTTAGAGTTTGGATTGAGAAATTAATAAAGTGGTGTGAAGTCCTTGGTTAGAGGGATTGCGTATTCATGGAGACTAGGGAGAGGTTCGAACTTCACATTATATTCGAGCTTGATCTCCTTTATCTTTATCTCTTTTAATTTCTGTGCTTATTATTGTTTTATTATTGCTTGGATTACTCTTATTATTGCATTTAGTTGTTTATATCGAAAAAGAATTGTAATTTGTTCTTAAAACTCAATTCACCCCTCCCTATAAGCTTAGCTTAGTGTTCTTTAGCTCTTACATTATAGATTCTCTTTCAAGAGTTATTTTAGAAATTGTGCCACAAGTTGATACCAAACTGGTACTGAATTTGATAACTCAAGCTACGGAGTAGCAAAGGCTTGATGTAAGCTACACCTATGTTCCAACAATGTACAAAAGGATAGTGCCCTGATAATATAAGTGTGTTGCAAAAAAGGGATCTCGACACTTTGGGCCCTTGATCACGTCTACTTTCCTCTTTCTAACCTTTACATCATATCTTAACATTGTCCAAGTAACTACTCTAATCTTTTTAATGGTTGAATGGCTTTTTATTATTATTATTTTTAGAGCATTCTCTGGAGTTGAAATAGCAAATATTACTTTTACTTTTTAAATATGAAATTGAAAAGCATGACCATTTTAGTTTAATATTACGAATACTAATTTTCCAATGAAATGGATTAAGTTTGATTCCATCATCCATCCCCCCCAATTGTACCATACATAAGGATCTTTTTCTAGCCAAATATTATTACAACAACTATGAGGAGGGGGAATCAAACTTAGTCCATTTCGTTGAAAGTTCAATATTCATACCATATGGTTACAAAAGCCTTGGTGTTGAAAAAAAAAAAAAAAAATAGAAGGCAACATCAAATTGAAAAAGATAGGAGGAAAAGTTGATATGCTTGGACACATTAATTCAGTATTGTTAAATTCGAGTTGATCCTCTTGATCTAACCCTGTTTAACTTGATCTTTTTATAAAATCGGTTTGAGCCATCCAATTGACCCTCATCAATAGTGACCTCGATTTGACCAATTGATCTTATCAGTCCTATCCGATTCTTATAAGAATTCACTAGGTTTTTTTTTTTAAATTATAATATATTATTTTTTCTTATATTTTGTAGAAAATACATTAGTTGGCTAAACAAAATAAATGTAGATAAAAAAATAAAAAATAACCTATAAAATGTTCTCAACTTTCAATTATCATGAACACAGACAATTTTTATTATTTTATATATAAATATAAATTATATTATAATATTTTTATTCACTCCACTTCGATAACTTTTGACTCAAAGTTTTACAGCATTCAATATATCCCGTATGCTTTCGTTGCATTCTAAGGAACGACTGCGTAATCCACTAGTACGATTAACTACATATAACTAATCAATCCATAAGCAATCAAAATCCAACCTCCCAATACTTGGATGGTGCAATACCACATTTGATACGATCATTAAAACCATAAAATCATTACACAAATTGAGCCGCCAACTTTGAATACCCTAAAGGTGCACATGTTCTTACTGCACACCACTCAAAACGAGCCAATTATCGTTATTATGGGAATCGCTATTACATATATTAACACACGTGAAAAACTCATTCTATAAATTAATATGAAACTAAGAACACTTTGCATGAAAGCATTTAAATATTTATCTTCTGTCAATGGCACTACAATATAATATGATATTATTATTATTATTATTATTATTATTATTTTGCCGAATGAACTTTTAACTGCCCAAGAATTATTTATTATAGTGCCCACTTGTGATTAACAATGAAGAACGTGTTCTTAGGGATTAATGTCGTGTGTCTTTAATTAATTTATTCGGATAATGTTCGTTTTCTGGTCGGTGAACCGTGAACCCCAGTCTCCGTCTCAAGTCTGATCCGGTTAGGTATACAGCCACTTCACAAGAGATCGCGGAACGTTCCGAAATCACCTGCCGCGAGGCACTACCACTTTTTTCCCTTTTCTTCAAAAAACCATTATTTTTATATTTGTTTGTAATTTATGTTATAAGAACTGACAAGGCATTTCAGTTGGACGCACTATTTCCTTTTTTTTTTTTTTTTCTCCCATAGTACACATTAATTCTCTAAAAGAACAAATGTAGATTTAAGAAAGGTAAAAAGTAACTACAAAATACTTTTAACTTTCAAGTTTTAAAAATGTGAATAATTTTATTACTTTATAAATAAATATAAATTTCATTCTAATATTTTTATCTATCTTAGTTGGATTCTTATTTTGGAGTCAACCTCCTAATCTAAATTAGACAACATTGGTAAAATGTGAGTTTAGAGTTATTTAGGAATTAGTCATCGTTATCTTATTCACCACTAATTTTGAAACACATAGTAGGGTATTAAAATGGATTGAGTTTTAAGAAATTCGTTGGGAATCGTTTGATTGCATCTAGAAGTCTACCTTGAAAATCCCATGATGAATAATAATAATAATAATAATAAATGTACTTCCATAGTTATATTTAATGGAATTGTTGTATCAACGTTGCTTGTTTTTAACATGCAATAAACATCATGTTGCATTGATTTTGCTCAACCTAGGTGTTATTATATTTTGTGCATATTATGCCTGGAATGTTTATGAAAAATTGATTGACCACCCATAAACTTAGACTAACAACCATTCAATTACATGATTGAAGACCGTCACTATTACATGGTAGTGCCAAGAGGTTGTTTAAGCCTTGTCCGGCTCTTCACATATTAAGTGACGTAGGAAGCGTTGTGCCTTCCTCACGTTCGGAGTCATCAGGCCAATATTTTTGTAGGTTATGTGCATGGGGATCCAGGGGTGTACTTAAGGTATCATTAAGGTGGCATCCTAGGGCTTTTAGCTAGGGAAGCTGATGGTAGAAACCTAAGGTTAATGGGATATTATACCCTAAACTTTACACTAGCTAGTTACAGGAAGATTGCATGCGATACTTACATTTATACGATTGCTCACGACAATTTGCTCGAATTATTTGTGCCTGTAATGTTTGAGATGTATACCACTTCATTGATGGGTTGTTGTGGGTCTGATCACATCCTATAGGTTTATCCATATTTCAGGTTAGCGGTATTGTCGCATGGTAAGCAAACTATCATCGGAGTCGATTTTTGTCATGGGCTTAGTTTGTGAAACTGAGGATAAAGAAGATAACGCATTATGTAATATTTATGAGAGACTTTTTCATATATATGAAGGAAATATGATATGCTTGTATGTTTTTAAGTTCAATCAATTAGCCTCATTGCTAGCGATCCTATAGATACTTTATGAATAGTCGAATTCGATGGAATCTAGAATATTGTGATCCAATTATCTATTTTACCATACAGAGTGTGACAAAATCTGTTCTCCTCTAATTTCAACTACTCGCGTCTAAAGTACCTATTGACACTCCTAATTGCACCGACCAACAATATTAATAACTAAAATCTTCTACTAATATGCCTAAGCTTGATTTTTGCTTTATGTTGCTATAGCTCAAAAAAAAGTATATAACATAAGTCTTGAACCCCGACAAGATCATCAATTCCTTTTGTTAACATTGTAAATGCTCCATCAGAAAAAAAAGTTATCATGGATCTCCCTTTTAACTGCATAGCTAATTATAATATTAAAAGTTGCCATCCACTTTATGGTCAAGGTCTCCGGCGTGCTGGATGACATTTGCTTGTGAATGTCCTACATCATTTTTATATACATTAATGGTGATTGCATTCGCTTTTGTGAAAGCGGATATATTAAATATATATATTTATGTTATTTAAGAGGAGTGACCTTTTTGATTTAACACGCAAAATTATCAAATTAACCTCAATCACCTTTTTCAAATGAAAATAAGTTAGTAATAGCTAGTTATATACAGATAGATTATAACTCAAACTTTGCAAGTTTCATATAATATTACAATTCAAAATTAAGAAAAAAAAAAAACAATTTTCTTTATGCAAATGAGAGAAACCAAAAATCTAATGATATGATTATTTTATTTTTTAAGTACTCATATAGCTGGTTGTCACCTATTAACATCTTAAACATGAGTGACAACTCGTCACATGATTACTTATAAAAAAATCATATCCTTAAATTGTTAGTTACATCTTAAACATAAAATTGATCCACTTTGTCAAGCTCAAATCCATCACAACAATCATATTCTAAAAGATATGTTAGGTGAAATTTCTAGAATGTGTTAGATATTCTTACACGTGTTTTAGATGGTAGGTGAAACTTCTAGATAGAGCTTTATAACCATTAGATTAGGTTGATCCCCATTGTCTATTGAGGAGGAGAAGGCTTATGAATATATATATCTTGTTCATTTTTAAGCAACCAAAAAAGAATTAAGAAATATACCAAGTCCCTATAATTCTAAACACTCTGCTATTTTCTATTGTCTCTTAGAATCTATCTTCTACTTCAACTATTTTTCCAACCAAATTCCATCTCCCCATTTTCTATTCAATTGTAAACTAATATTCTTCTACATACTAATCGTGGTATCAAAGCAATGTCTAGTCATTTACTGGGTATAATTCTACTCAAATATTCTTTCTAAACTCACTCTATTTGGCTATACTATGGTAACCATCAAATCAAATAGCCAAATACCCCCTTCTAATATTTTCTAGAGAAAATTATGATTATTGGTCCTTCAAAACGAGGACATACTTTCTATCAAAAGGTTTATGGGAAATCATAAAAGATGGTGTTAGTATATCGAAAAACATGTCTACTCTATCACAATCTAAACTGGCTAAATTCAAGGCCACTAAAGAAAAGGATTGGAAGGCATTATATGATATTCCACTAGTATTAATAGATTAATTTTTCCAAGAATAAGTGGAGTTACAAGTATGAAGTAAGCATGAAATATATTAAAGGAGGAATTTTAAGGTAGTAAAAAGGTACGTCTTGTTAAACTCCAAACGTTGAGATGTGATTTTGAAAATATTAAAATGAAGGATTTTGAGACCATAAAGGATTATTATACTAGAACTAATGAAATTGTCACTCAAATGAGAGCTCATGGAGAAACTATTAATAATAGAAGGGTTATAGAAAAATATTACTTACTCTTTTAAAAAATGTGATTCAATTGTCATTACAATTGCGAAAATAAAGGATCTATCTACTCTTTCTATCATTCAATTGATTGGCTCTTTATAAGAATATGAAAGAAGATTGAATAGGCATGATGATATTACATAAAAAAATGCCTTCCAATCCAAACTATGTGTCAGGTCTCAAAACTTCAAAAATGTTGAAAGGACATTTGAAGATTCAAGAAATAGAAATAGAGGAAGTGTAGAAAATTGAGGAGATAGAAAAAATAAAAGAATATATCTACTATATGGAATATGTAATAGAACCAATAATCATGAATAAGATTGTAGGCAAAAAGGAAAGCCGTAGTGTCAATATTATAAGAAATTTAGATATCTTACAAAAGATTGTCATTTTAAGGAGATGTATTAAGCTAACTGCTCAAAGGAGAAAAATGATTATTTATTTTATGCTTACCATGTTGCTTTCGAAATAAAAGGAGATATTTGGAATTTAGATAGTGATTCTAGTAATTGCATGATTGCAATAAGAATATTTTTCAAGACTAGACATATCTGTCAAGTCACAAGTAAAGCTTGGTAATGGTTAGTTGGTGGCTATTAAAGGTAAAGGTAAGGTTGCCATCAAGATGAGTAATGGTATACTATTGATCATAGATGTCTTACTAGTACCAAGTCTTAAGACAAACTTGCTTAGTGTTGGACTAACGATGGAGAAAGGATATTCCCTATTGTTCAAGGAGAAACTTGTACCATCTATGACAAAGGAGAAAAGGAAAAGGAAATTATTAAGGTTAAGATGCAACAACAAAGAAATTTCCCCATCTAGTAGCGCCATAAAATAGAAGTGGCTATGAAAGTAGATTAAGATGAGTCATTACTCTGCATAAGAGACTTGGCCATTTAAATTTCTAAGGGTTGAAGATACTACAATAGAAGAATATGATGATAGGTTTGCCAATTATAAAGGAAGCCATAAAAGTTTGTGAAGGTTGCATGCTTGGGAACCAACATAAGAAATCATTTCCTTCTGGACAAGCAAGGAGAATGAAAGTACCATTAGAGCTCATACATATAGATGTTTGTGGACCTATGAGGATACCATCATTTGAAAAATGTAAGTACTATATCCTCTTTATTGATGACTATACTAGGATAACATGGGTTTATTTTATGTATGAAAAATCAGAAATATTTGAAATATTGAAAAACTTCAAAAGTTTTTGTGGGAAAACAAAGTGGCTATCAAATTAAAAAAAAAAAAAAATGGAAGCAATAAGGGGAAGGAATATGTCAAAAGAGTTCAACAAATTTGTGAAGTTGAAGGAGCAAAGCACCAACTATAGATACACACCAAAGTAGAATGGTGTATCTAAAAAAAAAATCATACAATAATAGAGATGACTAGATCCATGATAGAAGAAAAAATGCTGCCAAAGATGTTCTAGGCTGAAGCAATGGATATAGTACTCTATCTACTTAACAAATGCCCAACTAAGGCCATAAAAGGCAAAACACCTATTAGATATTGAAGTGGAAGAAAGCCATCAGTAGAACATCTTTATATATTTGGAAGCATTTATTATGCACACATTTTAGTAGTAAAGAGGCATAAGTTGGAAGAGAAGATTGAAAGAGGCATCTTCTTCGGCTATAGCACACAATCTAAAGGATACAAAATATATAACTTCAAGACTAAGCAACTCATTGTTGCTGACCCTCTAGTTGTAAAAGTAGAAGTTGTTTGAGAAGCCCTAATGTTGGCACAACACATAGGATGGGAGAAAATAAAGATAGAAATGGATTCAGCTATTGTGTTTAGTTATGTTAAAAATGACTCTAGCTGTTGCTATGTGTCTCTTATAGTTGATGATATTCATAGGATGCAGTAGTCCTTTTCTGCTTATAATTACTCTTTTATAAGTCATGAGATGAATGTGTATGCAAATTGGGTAGCTACCAAAAGTAAAGAGGGCTTGAGCCTTTGTTATTAGGAATTAAATCCCCCAAGTCCTTTATGTGAGCTTCTTTAGGATGATAGAAGTTATGTATTTACACTTGATGTACTCTGATGTTTTGTCAGTTTAATAAATAGAATGTTCTTTTTTCTTAGGAAATAAATAAATAAATAAATAGCAACCCATTGTTAGTAGAGATGTTGAATTTGATGAATATGCTACATGAAATTGGGAGGAAGCAAAAGTAGAGAAGTAAAAATCTAATGAGTCTGTATAAAGGACTCTAAAATACTTACAAGATTAACATTAAGTTCAATTGAAGAAAAAGATTCATTTCCAAAATCACCACCTAGAAAGATAAGACTCCTTGTAGATGTATATGCGAGGTGTAACTTTGCAGCTATGGAACCTGAAAGCCTTGAAGATGCAATAAAGAAAGATGTATAAATCAAAGTCATGGAAGAAGAGATAGAGGTGCTACAAGATATGCTTAGGTTTATGCCAAAGTGAATCAAAGAGGAGTGTTAAAATTAATCCACTTTGGTTAAGGCTAAGTCCATCACAATAATTATATTGTAGAAGTAAGGTAGAATTTCTGTATTGGTAAAGATATTCCCATTTATGTTCATGATGCAGGTAAAAGCTTCCAGACAAAGCTTTATAATCGTTAAATTAAGTTAATCTTCATCTTCTATTAAGGAGGAGAAAGCCTATAAATAAGCATGCCTTATTCATTTATAAGCAAGTGAAAAAAATAAGAAATATACCAAGTTCCTCCAATTCCAAACACTTTCTACTATATCCTATTATTCATTAGGATCTATTTTCTACTTCAACTATTTTTCCAATTAAATTCTATCTCTACATTTTCTATTCAATTATAAACTAATATTCTTCTACAAACTAACAAACATGAGGCAACCAGACTCTCCATTAGTTTTTAGTTACTTTATTTTGTTTAAATTTAATATATTATGCATGTGAACAATTTCAACTAGCAAAGTAAAAATGACAATTAACTGTTCATAAAAGGGGACTTTTATGGTACTAATACTTCACACATTCCATTAGATAATTATAATCATAATTCAAGGAGCTATATGCCTCCTGTTGATAGGAACTCTTAAGTAAACAGTTGAATTTGGTCAAGTATTCCAATTTCCTTAACCATTTTTTGTAGTTCCAATCCCCAATTCCTTGTCCTATCGCCTTTCCTTAACTTACCTTTCATCAAAACTAGCTCACAAATAATGCTTGTTTTAATATTCCAACCCAAATTTGAGATACAAACCTTGTTTCTAAAATTTTGCAATATATATTCCTATTCCACCTCTTTCTTTAGGTTTTGTAATCAAATATTAATACTATTGTTTTAATATTCTAACCCAAATTTAGGATACAAGCCTTCTTTCTAAAATTCAACATTCCATACTCCTATTCCACCTCTTTCTTTGGGTTTTGTAATTGAATATTAGTGATATATCATTAATATATCATTCAGATAATATGACAAACATTCAAAGATTAAAAGTATTACTATATTACAAACTATCATACTTACCACATTATATAGTTATTAGTAGATACTGCACTTGCGATATGTGTACAAATTAAATAACATTAAATCATAAAAGATCAATTACAAACTATTTATATAGTTGATTACATGAGTAAAGAATTATAAAATGTGAAAAAAAAGTATGTCTTTAAAACTATCATAGGAAAAATAGAAAAAGAGATAGCGTAAGACAAGAATTTATAATTGTTAACACATTATATAGGGCAGTAATGCTAATCATAGTCAATTTTCTCCATTGAGGATCTTGCAATATGTTTACAAAAGCAATGGAAAATAAATTGATAAGCTAAATTTATTGTATGAAGGTACAATATTGCTTTATATAATGCATGTAATTGGATGATATTGTCATAAAAGAAAATAGAAGAATTTTGATTTTCCTTTTCTATAATTTTATTATCTCTTGTAATTATTCTTCACTTAAGTAGGTTTATATGGATTGTGATAGGAAGGGTATAATTGACTCGTATGAACAATGAAATCATGATAGGAACTATAGTAGGTAAAACAGAAGAGTGAATAAAAAAAAAAAAACAGAGTAGAAAGAATTAATTGAAATATAAAATGAATCTGTGTTCATTAGGAGTGAGTAAGTAACTTTATTATATAAGGTATCCACTAAAACTCCACTCAACTAGGTAGGTTCTTGGTAGGTAAATAAGGTTACATTTCATGGAACCTATTCCTACAGAGTAAGGTAAGGATATGACGTCATGGTACTTTGTACCTACACTAGATCTTGTACTCACTTTATAATAATAATTGAATAATACTAATAAATAAAAAATTAATATAGTTATATTTTTTTAACCTTAAAGAAAATAACGATAAAAGCTTAACCTATAATAAAACATTAAGACTAAACACTCTTGTATCTATTGTCTTGTTTCTCTCTCTTTTTCTTGTCCTTTTTTTTTTTTTTTTTGGTAAAACCTTCTCTCTTTTCTATTATCTCATTTTTACGTTACTTTCTTCTTCTTTTACTAACCTTAATTTAGTAGGGTACCAAAAACATTTCAGTTCTTAATTTATCGTTCATTATATTTTACTATAGTTACTTAGTATATGGTTTTTTATTTAGTGTATAACAATTTTGTAATTTGATAATTTTTTTTATGATTTAAAAAGAAAATATAAAAAAAAATTAGCATAACCTAATTAAGGGTTGAACATCTCCAATTATAGAAATATTCTTTACTCATGAAAGTTTTATATTATTACAATTAAATACGTTGTAAATATAAGATTTTCTTTAAGTTATTATTATTTGGTCCATCAATGTAATTATAGATTTGATATTGATTATGTGTCTACATAGTATTTCGAAAGAAGATAAAAAAAAAAAATACACATTCCACAAGATATCCTATACTTTGTAGAATTTACAGGGTACAAGCGGTTCTAAGTAGGGGTGAGCAAAAAAACTGACCAAATCAAATCAATTTGTAAATCGAGCTGAACTAAATTGAAATATGGTTTTTCTTACAATTTGGTTTAAAAAGTTTTTAATTCGAACTAAACTAAAAATTTATGGTTAGTTTGGAAGGATAAATCAAATTAATATGTAAAATTAAATCAAACCATTTTATAAAAAATATAATAATATTTGCTTCAACTAAAGAAAGTTTTTTGTTATAATATAGTACTTCCAAGAATTTTTAATTTATATTTATTGAAATGTGTATGTATTAAAATTTCTAATTATCATAATGTATAAATTATATATATAGTTTGACTTAAAGTTTATACTATATACTATATACTATATTTATAAATAAAATTAACTATTAACAAACATTTGAAAAATTTCTAGTCACATGAATATTAATTTTATTAACCTCTATTACAATAATACCTATTATTCTTAAATTAGTTCAATACATTTTACAAGAGATTATATGTTTTATAAATATACTTTTCTAAATTAGAAGATATGATTTAATCCGTAACCAAACTAAACTAAGATTTTATAACTTGAAAAAATTTCTCAATCCAAACTATACGATTTGTCCAAAGCTATAAAAAATCGAACTGTATTTTTATGGTTTGATTTAGTTTGAAAGGAAAACCAAACCAAACCTATTTGCACCCATCTCTAGTTCTAAGGTATTACAGGGTAGGTTCTGAATACAAAAATATTAGAATTTATACATATAGAATAGAGTATGTATATTGTGTTATACCTTACTCACTTTATACCCATTTACCCCTAGTATTTATTGCTGAATAAATAGTGTTGTCTTTTTTAGAAGCAAAATCCTTCTATAAAATAATACCAAGAAAATTGGTGAAGAAATATTAATGAAAAACCTAAAAAGAAAAAAAGGAAAAAAAAAAAAGATAAATTCATTACAAAATGGAAGATTACTAGGTAAACAAAGCACTTTAATTGTTGATTGGAAATTTAGGTGACCTATTAATACACAATGAAGAGCAAATAACCAAATAATATATGTAAATAATGTAATTCGACTCAATAAAAAGATTAGAATAGCAAAAAAAGATAAAACAAGTATAGGAATAAAAGAAAAGTTAAAAGTAAAAGTAATGATGAAAAATCTATAGAAGTAATTGTTTACATGGAAAGGAAAAAAAAAGGAAATACAAATAATATGATCCACTTGATGAAGAAACACAAAAAGCAAAAAATGAATCTTTTCTTTACCTTGATACGATACAATATTATATAAACAATCTAAGTGAGGGATGTTTTTTGTAAGCATATGTACTTATCTGCTTGAGGAACGTTTTTGTAAGGTCGCCCACTATATGAAGATGCAACTAGAAGTGTAAACATAAAGCATGAGGGGAATGGCAATTATAAATCATAGTAGGGGATGAAAAGTGGAAATAACTTTTTAATAGTAATGGATAGTTACGAATAATATCTTTATTCAATTAATGTAATCAAATGGTTAAAATAAACACCAACGTAGAAGTGGGACCAAAATAATATAGATAAAATGTTACCATTATGTTTTATATATACATATGTAAATTGAGTTTGCAATATTTGGCCTAAGGTTTCTATGATAATTGAAAAGAAAGCCTAAGTTTCAAAGATGACCCTTTACATAAGCCTAAATTTTTCATCTTCAAGCCAAATTTCATCATCTAGTTCTTTTTAAACATCTACTTTCACCTAAATAGGGGCCACCTATGGTCTTGAAGACATTGGAATTGCAACATCTATTTCTATAGGGGTAACAAAAGCAAAACTTGTTGATTTAGCATATAACCAAAGCAAATGTAAAACGATTCAAATTGGTGTTAATTAAGATTCTTATAGTCTAATGGTGTGATTAATGATCTCCCAACAGAATAGCTCAAATTCTTCCTCTCCCCTCAGAAAAGAAAAAAACAAAAAATGTTAGTATTGAATAAGGTGATATTGTGTCCACTTGAAGTTTTGGATCCTAATTCGGTATTCGCATTTTGAAACACAAAATTGGGTTTTGTTCAAGGTAACAGGTTAGAATAGAGTGATTATTCTAAAAATTGTATTTATATCAACATTTAATCCATTAGCAAAAAAAAAAAATATATATATATATATACTTAATCCATAAATTCTGTTAAATAGCTATTCTAAAAATCATGTCAATCCCATCATGTACATGGAAATAACTATTTTAAGCTTCTTTGGATAGCTTACTATAAAGCATCTCAAGACCCCAATAAATATGTCATTTTGATGTTATATGTATATCTATCTTTTAAATAATGTTATATTATATTCTATTTTCATAATATATAATTAATAAAATTACTTAAAAAAATTTAATTCTATATAATAATATCATTTAATTTTAAATTATCTTGAACAATTATAATATATTTGGATAATAAATATAAGTTAATATATAATAGTATTTGGCATTAATATATAATGATAACATCTAAATAGCTACATAATATGGTAAGTATATAACAATTAGTAATACAATATGATTTTTACTATTTGATATGCTTGTCATATTATATTAATGATATATTAACGATATATTGTGTTAAAATTTGATATTCTTGTTATATATTAATGATATAATCATGTTAATAATACTCTACATGTCATTATATAGATATTATTAATGCTTATTTTAGTAATACAAGTATATTATTAAGGCTATATTTATAGTAGTAATACAATTATTCATATAAATATCCTATGCCTTTTATCATAAAACCCATTTTTAGTGAAATTTTATATTTAGGGATATTTAGATATTTTCGACCCTATTCCTTGACTAGTTGGCATTATCTACATGATATTTTTTCAATAAGATGATGGAATATGTATACAATACCTGTTCCCTTCTATTGAACCAAATAATAGACTAATTGAGTGAAAGATGAATCGTCAAAACCATTGTAGCCTAATAGTATTATCATTGGTTTCTTATTAAGATTGATCAGGGTTCAAATTCCCCCATCCTAGAGTTTATAATTTAGTTGGTGAAAAAAAAAAAAAGAAGATAGATTAATCATTATATTGTGCGAATAATACAAAGTTTTGAGTGACAAAGGTGGGCAAAGTAAACAACCAAATTATGGATTATGTTGACTTATGCTAATGTTGAAGAACTAATTTTGTTTAACACATGGCTAATATATAAACTTCTTTTAGAAAAGGCGCCCTGCATGAAAAGTTCGTGGTCAAATTAAGGTTTTACTCCATACAAACTATCAATACTACGGAAATGTTGAAAGTCTTGAAATAAAACACTTATTTCCCTAAAAAATATTGATACCGTAATACAATACTAAGTTAATCTTTTGTGTCAATAAACAAATGCAGTTAATTTTTAAGTTGATTGATCATTTAACATGGCCTATATTGATCAGTAAAATAAATAAGTTAAGAAATAATATTATAAGTGTATCCAAATATCTATATCGGTTTAAAAAAAAATATTATAAGTGTATATTCACATAAAAAACTGATTTGCAATGACATCACAAAATCTCCCAAAAAGGGAAAAAAAAAAAAAAAAGAGAAATTACATCACACAAGAAATTTTCTTGTCTCAACATTTTTTCAGGGATGCAAATTGGATATTTTGGAATTTTAGGACGCTTCTACAATTTTGATAAA